>JANHQD010001381.1:0-19360 GCA_024721195.1 Marasmius sp. AFHP31 | reverse complement strand
AGAGCTTGGTGGTTGTAAGATGAAAAACTTTCGGCAACAAAATCTAGAATTGCTTCGGAGTTCGGAGTTGTTCGGCTTTACCAGACGACATGATCACGTGTGGAAATGTAGCCTGACGCGTGACGCGATTTCGCGTTGATCGTCTTCTCCACCGACCATGCACCTTCCCAGTCCAAGTTCCTCCCCAGCACAACCTCAGAGAGACGTATTTGAAAATATCACCAACGAAAAATCACACACTAGGCCAGATGCGACTCCCAGGCCACACAATCCTTGGTCCTATCTCCCTACTCCAGCGAAAGACTCTACAGATTTTGGAGCGAAGCGTCAAGCTGTCGAAGATGGATCTCCCCGTAAACGCGTGAAAACTGGGTCTTCGAAATCGAATCAGGAAGGAGGTGATGCGGTAGAAGAAATAGACATGGTGGCACGCGCAGCAGTACGAATGCGGAGAAATTGCTGGCTCAATACTCTTAGGAATCCCAACCCAAGGAGTGCAGGGCAGTTCGGTGCGCGAATTGAAGAGTTCATCTTTACTGTCTTTCTCACCTTGTTTTCTCTGCTAGCATCGACACGGATCTTGCAAAGTTACGTCTCCTCCAACAAGTCAGATCTCTTCAAGTGGGATGCTTTAGACGACGGCTTCATCAACCCTCCTTATGCTTGTTCCTATTCACATAGTACGTTCGCTTCAGTGTCAGACACGTCCGTTCCAACTGAGGAATCCTTCGATTAAAGGTGCAAAAGCTGGCAAGGCCCCTCACCTCGCACTCGCGACTGAACATGGTACCGTACACATCCTAGACACCCGTAAACGTTTAGATTGGGACGTAGGTAAGTGACAGTCAACCATCCAACTAATTCCACTCCCCCCTCAATTTCGTTTCAGAACCTCAAAGAACCACAATTCAACCCCACCACAACGGCATATTTGACGTCAAATGGAATTGTACCGACGAGTTACTCGCAACATGCTCCGCAGACTATTCAGTCCGGATTATCGACGTTGGGAGCGGAGAATCCATAGCCACGTTACGGGGGCACAGCGGTTCGGTGAAATGTGTAGCTTGGGACCCTGAGAACGACAAACTCTTGAGTACTGGGGGAAGAGATGGTGATATACAGTTGTGGGACCTACGACTTCCCCAAGCAGAAGGTTCGATAGCTTCTCCTCTGGCTACGATATCGGGTGCACACGACGGGCTGGATCCAAAGTCGAGGAAACGGAAGACGGCCACCCAGACATCCGTCACGAATCTCGTTAGGTGCGATGATATGACCTTGGTCAGTAGTGGGTCTTCGGATGGGTGAGTGACACATTTAACGGTCGGACTCGGTATTGCGCATGGGTGTTGAATACAATAATTAGGCTTCTCCGCTGTTGGGACCTCCGTTTTACGACGAGTACAAAGAAGAGTAAAGCCGCAAAGACAAAACGCACACTCGCCCTCCTGTCTTCCCCAATCGACCCCACCACACTCCACAATTCACGTCGTCCGCGAGGCATCCTCAGCCTAACAAACGGAACAGGTCCCACCTCAGGCCTAATATTCGCTCTCGGAGCAGACTCACGCATTCACACCTACAATGCCTCTTCGCTCGAACCTCTTTCGATCAATTACACCCATCCGAATTTAAAGACCAACTCTTCGTTCTATCTCAGCATTTCCGCGTCTCCCTGTGGTCGATTTCTTGCTAGCGGTAGCGCAGGTATGCAAGGAAGCGCGTTCCTCTTCGACATCTCCAATGCAGCCAGACCGTACTCCCAAGCCGAGCCGGGTATCGAGCTCCGAGCTCAGGTCGGGGAGATTGGACCTGTCGATTGGGCGGAAGGGATGTTGGCGACGTGTGCAGACGAGTCTACTGTGAGGATATGGAGACCTGATATTGAAGTGTACCGCACATGCATTGAAAACCCGGAGGAGAGGAGATGGGACTGGAGTTGGGCTTTATGAGAACCGTAAACCGTAAACGGGGGATGTCGGAATTGGATGAGAAAGACTTGTATCATAGATTTTGGGAGGGAGATCTTCTTGAGAACATGCGACATGCAACAGAAGTTATAATAGCAAATCTAATTGGGCGTGGATCGTTACTCGTAGCGGAGGAACAAATGGAAAGTCACTAGCATGAAGATGGATGGTCCTAACGTATGTAATAAGTAAAGAAAAGAGTGTCCCGCAAATAAAGAAAGCAGATGGCAGAGCAACAGGATGAGAAAACAGCAAAACGGGCGTCAAGGTCATGTCTTCTGTATAGCGTTGACCAGCCTTTAGGAGACGTGTCTTGTCAGCGCAAAGAGCAGCCAGAAGGTAACTACCGGACGCACCAATCGAGACCTTCCTCTAAACCTTCGCCTTTGGTCGCACAACTTCCCCTGACACTCCACGGTCTTGACTTCTCCCCTCCAGCTAGCCCTAGCTCTTCGCTAATATCCTCAGGCTTCAATGCACCATCAACGTCCTGTTTGTTGCAGAATACAAGTAATGGTACGCCCTTCAATTCCTCTTCCGAAAGCATAGTCAAGAGCTCGGTCCGTGACGTGGTGAGTCTATCTTTGTCAGAGGAGTCAATCACGTAGATGATTGCGGAGGTGTTTGGGAAGTAGCATCTCCAGTAGGGTCTTTGACGAAAGTTAGTGGACGATTGGAGACTCATGGAAACAATGTACAATGTACATACCGAATACTGGATTGACCTCCGAGATCCCACACTTGAAATTTGATGTTCTTGTACTGCAAAGAGAAGGGTGCCGAGTCAGAAACGCCTCTTAGAGCAATCCAAACGATAACACACTTCAACAGTTTCGACATTGAACCCAATTGCTACACATCATCAGCGGGAGTAGTGAAATACGGAAAGTCGATGCTCACTTGGAATTGTCGATACTACCTCTCCGATCTAACGACGTAGTCAGTATAGCAGTCGAGCTATCAAAGATTGCATATTACCTGTAACCGGTACAAAATCGTCGTCTACAGCAAAGGAAATCCGAATCAGCATCTCTCTCTCTCCCTCCCTCTGAATGATTGGTCCGGCAAAAAGATGCGTACCTTTCCCGCGGAATCCAGTCCCAGCATGAGAATGCGCACATCCTGGTCTTTACTCCAACGTACCAGGGAAGACAGAGAGTTGAACAAGGTCGATATTGAGAGGCCCATGGAGGTTCAATGACAAGGAACAGTCAGCAAAATTATGGGCCCACTTGGCACCAAGCAAGCGGAGAGGGTGCTTACGAAGTGCCTATGACACGTGGAGAAAACGTCGATCGTCGCGAGTTTTTGCCGCCCGGCGCTTTCAAATTCCTCTCTCAAACTACCGACATGTCCGTGGACGAAACTGGTCCTCATTCGACGGACGAAAATTACGAACCTTCCAAAGTCAAGGAAAAGAAGTCAAGAAAAGACAAGAAGAAAAAGGTTGAGCCTGAACAGGAGGAAAGTCACCCGTCAGCGAAGCGGAAGCATTCCCCGAAACCGGACAAGGCAGAGAAATCCAAGAAGAAGAAAGAATCGAAGGAGGGGCAAGTTCTCGAAGAGAAAATAACGGAGGACTCGGAGAAGAAGAAGAAAAAGAAATCGAAGAAGGGCGAAGATCAGGGGAAAGTCGTAGAAGTAGCGGAGGAGGAGGTTGAGGAGACCACACAAAAATCCAAAAAGAAGAGAAAACGCGAAATAATCGAAGATACCTCCCCAGATACCCCCGAGCCTCCCAAAAAAAAGAAGTCTAAGAACAAAACAGGTTTTCCTGATCCCGAAGGGGATTCGACGTTATCAGAACAAGCGCGAAAAGGTCTTCATTCGCTCTCCAATGCTCGTCCAACCACAATCGTGACCTTTTCACTCAGCTCTTTCCTACGCGTTCGTTCAGTTCCGTAAACCGAAAAAATGGAAGTTTCACAAGGCACGCCAAAATTGGTTGATACGGAATTTCTGGTCAACTGAAGCTGTAAGAGGCATCTGCGGTCGCTTCATGCTGGTTGAGCTCACGTCCAAGTAGTTACCGGACGCCCAACTTCCTCTTGTGCTCAAATATCTGTCTAACGTTCAGGGTGGCGTTCGAGAGGTAAGTCATGGACATGCAAGCTCCCGTTTGACTGACGCGGGGCTCCAGAATCTCCTCAAAACATGTAATTCTATCATCGAAGCTGAGCGACCCACGACAGACGCCACTACCCCTGAACAGCAATCAGATGAGAAGCCCAAACAGGAGCTGGACGAACTCAAGAGAAAGAGAGCGAGAGAGCTTCTGGCCGTTCTTCAGGTTCCCTCGGCTTGACGGGGAATCTTACACCGTTCGCCCACGTTTGGTGGATCATTACTTCTTATTTCTTGATATTGTACTTATCTAGGGCCTAATGTACTTCAGTTATAAAGGGGGGCACTCAAACGCGACATAAGATTGGCGGTGAGAAGCCCGTAAACGAACGACAGCAACATCAACTAAGTATTTAACTATACAACAAATCCGATTCCACTCTAAACCCAAGCGATCGAGAACGAAGACGACGATGTCATCAACTTTACGCGACTGCAGCGACAGGGCGCGAAACCGGGATCTCCTCCTGAGGTAAAGTCAACTTTGCACCACCCGTCTTGAAACGAATGTTCGACTTGATCGACGCAGCATCGGCCGCCTGGTTCTCCTGCAAAGAACCACTCATAGGACCCAACAAATAATCAAATCGTTGCCTAGCCTCCTGAACACCGAGAGTGTCGACAACCGGGGACTGTCCATCACGCAGAGTAACGGGGTTCGTTCCATTTGTCAACCCCAGTTGCTCTTCGGACCACATGGGCTCAACAGGGACTTCACCGGGTAGACCAACACCGGCTCGTCCACCAGCAACTTTCCAATCTGCCAGACGGTTGATGTTGAGTTCCGTGAAGACCTGGTCAACAGCACCGATAAGCTTATCCATCTGTTCAAGGGTGTGGCGAGGGGTAACTGTGATCCGGAGACGTTCTTCACCGCGAGCGACCGTAGGGTAATTGATGGACTGGACGTAGATGTTATGATCGGAGAGAAGTTTGTCCGACGCAGCCTTGGCGAGAGCAGCGTCGCCGACAAGGACAGGCAGAATGTGGGAAGGACCGGGGCTGTACAGTATGATAAGTTCCGTGTGACCCAAGGACGAATGGTAGAAAGGTACTTACACAACGGGGATATCCAACTCGGCGAAACGCCTCTTCGCCTCACGAACATTGATCTGTTTGAGCTGCCTGTCACCCATGTACTTGCGCTGATAGGCGATAGACGCCTGAGCACCCGCGACAGTGGCCGGAGGAAGTGAAGTAGTGAAGATGAAACCGGGAGCGTAGGACCTGATCATGTCGACGAAGTTGTCCGAACCAGCAATGTAACCGCCAACAGCGCCGTAAGCCTTTCCAAGAGTACCTGAGCAACAGATTCAGTTCCCGGTACACATTCAATCTAGACCAGTGACTTACCGGTGATAATATCAATGCGGTCCATTACCGAGCCCTTGATGGGTTCTGGGCTTAGACCCGCAGCCTGTTGTGCCTCGTAATCGAGATGTTCTGCTACACCAGCACCTTGGGGACCATAGAGACCGACAGCATGCACCTGGTACAACGTATTCAATACCACCATGTGATAAAAGAAGATAACAATTATCAGCCCACCTCATCGAGGAAAGTCAGCGCGCCGTATTGCTCAGCCAAATCACATATTTCCTTGATGGGTCCAATACTGCCACACATGGAGTAGACACTCTCGAATGCGATGATCTTGGGCGTCTCCTTCGGGTACATCTTGAGTTTGTTCTCCAAATCCTCCAGATCGTTGTGTTCGAAAATGACCTTCTTCGCTCCGGAGTGACGCATTCCCTGAATCATAGAGGCGTGGTTCATTCTGTCGGAGAAGATAATGCAGCCGGGAAGTTTGGAACCGAGGGTGGACAGAGTCGCGTCGTTGGCAACATAGCAAGAGGAGAAGACGAGGGCAGCTTCTTTCCTGTGGAGATTGGCTAATTCCTGTTCC
Source organism: Marasmius sp. AFHP31 (assembly GCA_024721195.1). Classification (NCBI taxonomy): domain Eukaryota; kingdom Fungi; phylum Basidiomycota; class Agaricomycetes; order Agaricales; family Marasmiaceae; genus Marasmius; species Marasmius sp. AFHP31. The sequence continues at coordinate 13,357 of JANHQD010001381.1, read as the reverse complement.
AGACCGAGATGAAGAGCACCGTTTCCAGCGATGTTGCGGGTACCACCCGCGCCGTGACCGTACCTGTCCAAGGTGCGGCTAAAAAATTCCAATTAGGACGGATGTGGAAAGGAAGGCACGAAGATCGGAAGACGTACTGCATAGTCTCGAGAACTACGGGATTATTACCCATGCCTAAGTAATCGTTCGAGCACCAGACCTGCACTTCATCTTTCACATCTCCAGTATGTGCGACCGGGAACTTGGTAGCAAGACGATTGATGTTGTTAAAGTAGCGGTAAGACTTGTCCTGGTGCTTCTTGTCCAACTCCGTCTGGTAGAACTGCTCGTACTGGAAACCGGTATGGAGACTGGCGCTGCCTGGAACAGGGGGGTGGAAAGCAGGGAGCTTGGGAGCTGCACCTTGGACTGTAGCACCGCGACTGAAAGGGCACCCTCCGGCAACTGCTGGGGCAGGAGGCTCAGCAACAGAGCGCTGCTTGCTAGCACGCTTCTTTGCTTCAGCAGCAGCAGCTAAGTCTGAAGCCATACGCGCTGCCGCCCGGGCAGCCGAAGCATGGGGACACATTTCGATGCTAGCACCAGCAGGAACCTCAACTCCCTGCTCACGATGGATCTTCTCGACGTCGGAGTTGGCAGCGACGCTTGCGTATCCGGCGGCAATTTCCTTGGAACGAGTGTTCAAAGCTGGGCCCATAACAGGGCACTTGGTCGCCCGCTCGGTCAAGAGAGAAATCGAGGGATAACGAGGAGAGGTAGAGGTACACAGGTTACGAAGTGCGGAACTTTTGGTCCTGCCCAAGAACGGGCAGGAGTTCTTGAAAATCGACAATGAAGACAGTTTGTCCATTGGCGAAACAAGGGGAAAGAGATGAATCGTGGCACTGTAATTTTCGCGCTTATGTATCGACCCGGTATAGGCCACTTTCCGGTTTGGGAAAGCCCCGTCGGCCAATCAGGGCCAGTCCTTTTCTCAGCCCATACGGCCGCTATTTCCCGCGCCATCATAATATCAATCACAGGTGGCAATCCAATGCATTTCACCTTCGTCGAACCATCGCCATTTTGAGTAGCACCTCAGGTCCAGGTAGACCTCTATTCATTACATATTCAACATCTCTACATATTTGAGTGCGAGCCCAGCGCAATCCGAGCCGGAGTATCACAGTTTCTGTATTACTCTAAGGTCACTAGGCTTTTTGCATCTCCCCCAAGCAACTCTCAATCACATCGACAGCAAGATCTACTTCCGTCTTTGTGATATTCAAGCTCGGGACAAGGCGGACAGCATCCTTCCCCGCGGTCAAGACAAAAACGCCCCTCTCCCTCGCCATACTCACAAGTCGGGCGGGGTCCTTCTCATCATGGAACCCGAGGCCCAGGATCAACCCTCTTCCACGTACAACCGGCTGTAGAGTCTCTGGGAACCACTTGGACAACTGCTCGAGGCGTCCAATGAGGTATGCACTGGTCTCTGCTATGTGAGACACGAACGGACGTTCAGATAGACGCGACAGCACATGATAGCCAACTGCGCAGGCCAAGGGTGAACCACCGAATGTGGTCCCATGGGTGCCTGTAGAGTTATGAGTTATGAGCATCATTCACTCGGTTACAGCTACGGTTGAGTAGACATACCCGCTGTCATGGTCTGAGCAATTTCGTCCCGCAGTAGGACTGCGCCGATGGGATAGCCATTGGCCAATGGTTTGGCCATGGTTACAATATCAGGATGACACTCCTTCGGTAGAGCGGAATGTGCCCAAAGTCCGCCCGTTCTATAAAGACCGCACTACCGTTAAATGTTAGCCAACTCAATCTGTATCAAGTTCCAATAGACCGTGATTCCCACCTGAATTTCATCAAAGACCAGGACTGCGCCAACTTCATCGCACCGCTTACGAAGTGCTTTTAGCCATTCGGTAGAAGCGGCGTTGATGCCCCCTTCTCCTTGAATAGGTTCAACGAAAACGGCACAAGTATCTTCCCCGACGAGAGTATTGAGGCTGTCAAAGTCGTTGATTCTCCCAACGTCGACACCGGGAAGCAACGGCCTGAATGGAATCTGGTACTTCGGTGTATTGGTGAGACTCAAAGCACCGATACTCCTTCCATGGAACGACTGCTCGAACGACACGACACGTATCTTTGAGCATTCGGGAGAATCCCAAGTCCTCCCGGGTGCTGCAGCGGCCCAACGATCCTTGCCCACCTTACGAGCAATCTTGATAGCACCCTCATTTGCCTCCGTTCCGGAATTGGCGAAAAACACTTTCGCATTCGCGGCGCCCGAAGTAGATTCTCCGGGAGTGTAGCCAAGTCCACCCTCCGCTCGGGTAAGAGTTACCAGTAGTTCAGCGAGCTTCCCAGCCCACTCGTTGTGGTATACGTTGCTGCTATGAAGAAGCTTCTCCGATTGTTCGGCGAGAGTCTGGAAAACATATGGTGAGGAATATCCATAAAGTACTCCGAAGCCCTCGTGCGCACCTTAGTTACACCCTCGTCTCCATGACCCAATGCGTTCACAGCAATACCTGCGGTGAAGTCCAGAAACTTCCTTCCCTCCGTATCCCATACATACGATCCTTTGCCATGAGATAGAACGAAGTCAGGACGCGCATAAACACCCAGAATATAGTCAGAAGCGCGTTTTAGTGTTGCTTTGGTGAATTCCGATTGGGCATCGAAAGTGTGTGTAGGTTTCTGATACTTCGTGGACGGAGAAGACGGAAAGCTGGGTGTTGGACGGGGCGCTGACTGTAAGGCAATTATAAACAGACGAGTCACGAGCGGAAATTTTTTTTGTACGCACTTCTGAGGCAATGTAACGCACTTGCGAAAATTTTCGTGCTTGTATGGACCTCGTGCGTAAGGAGGAGATACTGAGGGTCTTCATAGTGATGGGGGAGAGGAAGAGCTCTGAGCCTGTCTTTATTTACAAGCGAGTTCGAGTCATGTCATAGCGAAATTTGCAACACCTTTGCAGCACATTGATGTCGATGTTTCCTGCTGTTCCCGACGCACAGTACTATACTAATAGCATAAACAGCTCTCACAGACATATTTCATACAATAAGCTATGCACAAGTCTTAATACTACCATCCAATGAGAAAACTCGGAGAAAAGCTAGGGACAAGAATCTAACGAAGTGGGAGAGCCAACAGCTGAAATTACTCAATCCGAGTGGCTTGACCGAGTACTGACAGACATAGCTGAATCACTCGAGGCAGACCGACCTCGTTTTGGAGAAGGTGAGCGACGACGTCCGCCTCGGTCGCTAGGGCCACGGGAAGGAGACCTACGTCCGGGAGAAAGAGAACGAGACATGGAACGATCCCTTCGAGAAGGTGGTGTAGAATCATGCTGCCTGCGTGGAGGGCTTGGAGATGGGCGTCGGCGACCGGGTGGAGATGCAGAACGTCGCCGCCTGCGATCAGGAGGAGGCGAAATTGACGCGGAGGGCGATCGTGACCGCGAATCACGACGTCGAGAACGATATGGAGGCGACCGACGTGGAGGTGGGCTTCTACGAGCACCGCGCCGTGGAGGGCTCCTGCTCCTGCTGGATGGTCGTCTTGACCGGTAGTCCGTGTCACGACCTCCCCTTGAGGATGGAACGGGCGGAGGAGGCATATCTCTGTCCCCTCTGCCTTCTTCTCGTTCCCTGCGCATTTTGTCCTCTTCTCTCCTGCGCAGTCTCTCTCTTTCCTTTCGTTCAGCTTCCCACTTGGCTTTTTGTTCCTGCATTCTGCTTCTCTCTTCTTCTCTTCTACGGTCCCTTTCTTCTCGCTCTGCCATCCGCTTCACCCTGTTCTCCTCCTGTTTTTCCCTGTCAAAGGCATCTCCTTCATTGTAGTCCCCTCTCGTTCCGAGCGCACGCGCCATTTTGTCGAGTTCAGTCTTTTTGGCAGCAGCTATGGCATGCGTGTCTGAAGATTTTAGACTCTTTGCAGAGGGCCTATACGCGGAGAGATTCGCGAGCAATTTCTGTCGAAGAGCATCCACCTGTTTCTCTATCTCCTCTTCATCAATTCTGAAGAACTCGTTACTCGTTTGGATGGTGTTATGACAACTAGGGATGCACGGAACTCACTCTTTTTCCTCTAATTCCAACTGAAGTTCCAAACATTTCACTTCGACCTGTCTTTTTCGCTCGTGTTCAAGAATGCCTTCATCTGGTTCACGATGTTTTGGTGGTTGTGCGTCCCATGCTTCGTTGCGATCCTTGGCCGGTTCGTATGAACGGAGGGCTGACAAGTTGCGAACGACATAACCGTTGGTACCACTGCAAGAACATTAGAAAGGAAACACCGCATAGTCCAGGGTGCAAGCCTACCTTCCACGAGGAGTCGTAAGACCTATGCCGTTGTACATAGCTGATTATTGAAACAGAATTGGAGGAGTTGAATCAGCGCGCGGGTCGTTTCCGAGTGGTAGTGTTTGAGCCGCAATTGTCGCTGACTAAGGTTGCGTGGCCTATGCGCCGGTAAATGACGCACCGCCGGCAACTCGAGTTCAAATATGGCGTCTGGCTCCGGTGGCTCGACACACAATTAATCCCTTCAACCGTTCTTAAACTTCAACCACGACGTCCTCAAGAGCATTATTATTTCCTCTTCGAAGGATCCTTACGAGAATGGAGTCCCCTTCTACCTCCCAGCTACCCCCTCTTCCTCCCGCATCCGAGATCCCCAATGCGTTCATGGATAGCGTTAAGCAATGGTGAGTGCCCCAATCATTGTATCGTTACATCATGTATTAACCAAATGATAGGTGGTCATCAGGCGAGAAGCAAATGGCTATCAGCGAAGAGAGACTCCTCAGGTGAGTTCAGAGGGACAGCATCACAATCAAGCAGTGCACTTACATCTCTACAGACGGTTCTCCTACTACCAACCGCACAAACCGGAATCTTTGAAGAACATCGACGGGCCTATCGTGGCGTACAGCTCAAAAGTTGAATTGAAATCGAATCCCAAACATTACCTCAACACCCTCACGTTCACCTCCACTTCCGCACCCACCGCAAATTCACCCCCACCTGCTGTCCTCCTCCATGGCTACGGCGCCGGCCTTGGATTCTTCTTCAAGAACTTCAACACGCTCGCGCAATGGGCAGGTCGGAGAAACACGAGCGTCTTCGCTGTCGATTGGCTCGGAATGGGACGTTCTTCCCGACCACCATTCTCTGTCTCCGCTTCTCGCAAGGACACCAAGGCTCGTGTGGAGGAGGCTGAATCTTTCTTCGTCGAGTCATTAGAAGAGTGGCGGCAGAAGATGGGCTTGGAGAAGATGACGTTGGTCGGCCATTCGTTAGGAGCCTACTTTAGCACGGTTTATGCACTTCGATATCCTACACGGGTTGAGAAGCTGATACTGCTGAGTCCGGCTGGGGTTCCAAGAGGTCCTGATTACTCAGACCCGGCGAAGGAGGTAGATCCCAGTCCGTCTGGGAACTCGACCGATGATGTCCACGCTGCCACTCGGAAGAGGATTGAGGAGATTGAGGCGCAGCAAAAGCAGGCGAAAGCAAGAGAGTCACGATCGAGGAAGCTGTTCATGTACTTGTGGGAGGAGGGATGGAGTCCATTCCAAGCCGTACGTAGCACGTTGTTTTGGGGACCGATGCTCGTTGGAAAGGTGTGTTTCTTCTCGCTTCGTTCTCAGCTGCCGGAAGCTGACCGTAGGTTTTAGTACTCCTCCCGTCGGTTCACAGGTTTGTCGAAAGAGGACACCCGGGATATGCACAACTACATTCTCAATATCACACTCGCCAAGGGCTCCGGAGAATACTGCATTTCCCATATTCTTGCCCCCGGTGCCCATGCTAGAATGCCACTGGTAGACCGGATATCGGCTTTGAAGATTCCCGTCACTTTTGTGTATGGTGATCAAGACTGGATGGATCCCGAGGGCGGTGCCGACTCCGTGGAAGCCTTGCGAAAAGCTGGGAACGGTCAAGGCAAGATGTACATCGTGAACAACGCGGGACATCATGGTAAGTTTTCTCTCCCGTTTCTCCCGACCTCACGACTAAAGAATCTACGCCCAGTCTACTTGGACAATCCCAAAGCTGTGAATGACCTGCTTGTGAAAGAGCTAGACCGCCGGATACCCATATGATGACTCGTCTACTGATGGACACCACCACATCCGCCACTCGCTACTTTGTTTCGTTCTCTGGGGACTATGCTATTATCTGACAGCTCATTAATCTTTCCCGGCATCTAATCTAGACTGCACACATGTCTGTTATACAAGTCTGTAGCAAAGTAGAAGCATGTATATATACAGGATTTTTATACCCTACGAAGCTGCAAAGAGGTAGAACCGGGTCCGATCCGGATGACGGGGGCATCGGGGCGAAGATATGACTTTACTTAGCATACGATTTGCAGTCGAGATGGGAACTGTGTCCAAGTTGGTCCCGAGTCGGGGCCTGATTACAGCTACTCAGGCGCCCTGTCGAATCAACGGTAGAAAGTGAGCCTCGTAGCAGGTGCTGACAATCGATTCAATTAGGATGGTAATAACAGCGTGCACTAATCGAGCTATGTGCCGCACCGAGAGAATCGACCAAAATGGGACGGGTGGCGTCGCGGGAAAATGCCACCATGCTAGAACGCGCTGCGTAATTACCGTGCGCGTGACGCTGGCTTACTCCCGTTTGCACAGTGCTGCCCCACTCAGTGCCTCATTCCTGTAACACGCCAGCTCCGTCATTCTCAAGCCTCAAACTTCATCGGTCCTGGCTTCATCCAAGAAATTGCACAAAAAACATCCGAAATAATCGCTCAGTCAGCTGTGGTCGGATATACAACGCGTTGCGGCTCCTGGAATTTGAATTCATGAAATTCATGAAACATCCACTGTCAACTTTTTAACACAGCAAATTGAATCCATATTGGATTCCCGGCCATATTTACTTACGATATCTCTTTCCCTCTTACCCCCACGTTCCCCAATTGACTACAGTCTCCTGTCACTCTGACATTCGGTCCTATCCCAAATTCGCCCACCTGTCCAATTCGGATTAACCCATCTGTTCCTTATTGCTTGCATGTCATCCAATCTACTCGTTAATGGCTGCTTTATATCTGCATGATGCATTATATATATCCGACCCATCTGAATCCTCTTCCCGCTCTCGCCTGCACTCAAGGACACTCTCATCAGGCACTCTGCAGACCTACGAGACCCAAAACTCGCTTCCAACGGAGCCCCTACTTCCACCGGATATTACCAGCGCTACGGGATCGACAACAGCGAACCGAGATCCTCTCTCAACCCCCGATGGAACTGGCAGGAATTGGGATATGAGAGGTATTTCGTTGGATGGAGCTCCGACGTTTGCCAACAGAGAGAAGTCTGGTTATTGGGAGCAGTATGTGCGGAGGAGGCTTAGGTTTTGGAAAGTTACCAAAAGGCTCCTAGAAATTGTCCTTGGTACGTCTCTATTCTCCATTTTGCTTGACAATTGAGTAATATATCCCCCCAATCTACCAGGAATATGGGCAATATACAACACTGTTCGGTATTTTATTGCATACACTACCTATTCAGCTATGGACGGGCAGACCTTCGCCTTAGCTCTCGGTTGCACGACTGCTGTCTCATTCGCTTTCTTCGTCTGCGACGGGATCGTAGCAGCACTCCAAACCCGCCTAGTTGCAACACACATCGCCATTCGTTCTCTACTCAACCTACGTTCCGTTTTTCTTTATTTAGCTTCCTTCTTCATCCTCAGTCCTTCTATCGTCAATCTGGCCGTAACCATAGTCTGGAGACACTCGCGTTCACCAGAGCTTAGCGCTGACCACCGGTGCCACCTCGACATCGATGTTGTTTGGTCAGTTTATCCGTCAAAAGTGACCTGCGAGTCCAGTAACCGGGCGGCCTGGATAGGTCTCGCCACCGTTCGCGTGGTGCTCACCCTGTTACTTGTTGTAAGGCTTCTTTACTGACTGTGCTGTTGATGTTCATTAACTCGACTTCCTGGCAGGTCTCTTTGCTTTTTACAACCTCCCGGTACAACATCACACGTCGACCGTCGCAATACACGTACCGTCCGCGCAGACGGCGACGACGTAGAAAGGAGGAACACAATCTCGACAATGCAACTTTGGTTGGCAGCGCCATATCCCCTTCCGAGCCTGCCACGTCGTTGATAAACCAAACATCAGGCTCGTTGAATGGCCAACCTCCTGCTTTCCCCCGACCTCCCTTACGACACACTTCCCGTTCTACCACCAACTCCCGTCCTGACCGCCGTTCATGGCGGCTATCAGCATCTTCCTCAGGTGGTGATCTGCAATGTCCTTCACCTGATACTCTCCACGAACGTTGCGACACGTTACCGGATGATGAGGGGTGCCTCGATCCGGACCTCTCTCTGTCGCGATTTGATTCTGCGCTGGTACAGCAACGAATAACCGATGCGATATATCTTTCACCCTCGGCTGCGTCGCAACTGCCGGACCCTCTCTCTATCCGTGACGACCGGGAGCTTCATAACTTCGTCGACCGGTTTCGCACACTTGTTTCCCAAATTACCCGAGAGACCGAAGACGCCCTCGAATACGCTCGATCGGAACCATATGTTACCGAGAGGGAGGTCGAATCCGACGATGATGAGTCGGACGAGGGGTATCCTCAGTGGTATTACCCTCACACTCCGATGCCTCCTCCCGCTGCTATGGGATTCGACGAGTTTGGTCGTTCAACTCCTTATCCCCCAGACGAACATATCCGGATTTTGAATCAATTTGTCCGACGGATGCCTACTATAGAGTCCTTAGGCTCCCGGGAACTGGCCAGTATTACCTCTTCGATGGGCAGAACGGATGGCGAGAGGATGACGAACATGAGCATGCATACGCTCAGTCGTCCCCCCACCAGGACGATGACGGACTTTACGGGAAGTGAGCCACCGAGTCGAGCGGCTACTCCTGCTGTTAGTCTCAGCCTGAACATGGGTGTCCTACCTGGCCCGGCGGTAGCAGGAAGCTCGTCCGTGTACGGCTCCCCGCAAACGCCAAAGACACCCAGCTTCCGGAGCATATCGAGCATGGGAGAGATGCCTGCAGACAGGGACGAATCTCCCCTAGACTCGGAATTTGGCGTGCGCACGCCAAGTTTGAGGGGTGGGAATGGACAGCTATCTCATAGTCGCAGCACTTTTTCGTTTCATACTGCTAACAGCGGCGGGACGGGGACCGTGAGCTCACCCACTTCGGAAGCTTTCGCCTCCACAAAGTCCAGTCCGAGCGAAGATACTCAGCAGCTTAGCTGAGAGCACATATATCATCTCATTCTTCCTTCGCCGTTTCCATCCTCTTGGGTTTTTGCTTACACGATGGACTGATTCGAACACACCAACCTGTACCATCATCATATACACACTGTCTTGATACTGTAGCCTGCTTTACCGCACGTTCTTTGTTTTCATTTCTTGGTTTGTGCTTTCCGAGTGTAGAACCTTCTAATCTATCCATCCCGCCACTCGCTTGCTGGCTTTCTCATCCGATATGTACGTGTACTATCACTACCGCATATAGTGCTACAATATTACAGCTGTGATAATTGCCTTAATTACTTGGCTCCGCAAGTGAGCCAAAACAGCAATTCCACCCTAGAAACGGATGGTTCTTCTCGCTTTGCTCTCGCAGTTCTTTCGCCTCGCGCTGTCCATTGACTGATGTATCATTATGGTGATATGTCGCACCACCGCACATTGGCCTCCTGGCGTGATCCGACGTCTCATTTATCATTCGTATCCGCCCCCATTTGGACTGAGAAGAGGTGTCTCTAATGTACAGGCCTCACAGCGAATAGCAAAGAATGGATGCACGTCAATATACAACAGTGATTACCTATTAATGAACATTTACAATCGACATCCAGTGTGTTACCGACAAAGTCCCGTCTCTCCAAAGTCCAATGACGCCCAATCAAGTACAGAACCCAGAGTCAATCATGCAACCTGCACAGAAGGATTATTGATTATACGTTCTGGGTATCTGTGGAGCAGCTTAATGCAACGGAGTCTAGAACAGAAGGATATGGCGGCTACTTCGCTCTAATTCTAGACAGAAGCTCCTCCTCGTATATCTGATCTGGTCCCAGCTGGTTCCCCAATGTGAGCCACCTTTGATACGAGAGAACGTCGAGGTTAGTTGAGCACATAAGAGCAAAAACGAGGCAAATGAATACCCACCCCGGTCGAGTGTTATGCTTTCTACCAAAAATCTCCACCTTCCTTCCCCCAGGGCACATTCTTTCAATCAACCCATACGCCTCATCCGGTTTCCTACTCGTCTCTCTAACCTCTGAGACGATGACGTCCGTATCCACCCCCCGGTTGACCCATGAAGGAAACTTCAATTCCCCATTTTCTCCGAGATTAGTTTTGACCCCAACCAACATGTGTTCTTTGGTGTGGTTCAACCAATGACCCGTTCTACCTGTCCTTATGACTCTTTGCAATTGGTTCGTCTTCACCCAGACAACCTCGTCGATGCGTGTGTAACCCCATACGCGTAGACACTCTCGGCCGACTTCCATAGCGCGTCCCGTTACCCAGAGAAAGAGAAGGCCTTCGTCTTGAAGTGCAGGGATGGGCATGGCTCGCATTTCATCATCGGTCATGGTACCGTACGGTAGCTGGTTGGGACAAATGTGAGCGACCCAAGCACATGGTAGGAAGAAAAAGCAACTCACGCTCATATGGATATCCCATGGAGGGTCAGCCATGATAACATGAAACTTTCCGAGGACAGAGTAGTCAAAGCGACGCACGTCACAGTTGATCCACTGAGGCGGTAGCTTCCAAAGTACAGTTGGGTGAAGTCTTCACGGACATATCGGTGATAGAGCATACCGGTTTCGTTAGCTTCCCAGTAGGACCCAGTCCAATGCTCAACTTGTGGGTTTTCTTCTTGGCTCCCTCTCCATTGCGCGTTCGTGGTCCTGGATCTCCGTCATTTCCATCCCAATCAACCTCATAGTGCAGATATCGACAGGGAGCTTTCTCCTTCCCTCGTCCACCCGCTCCCAGACCAGAAGGAAGCGAGGTCGGACCTCGAGCACCAGGTGCTAGGACATGATTTTGGCCGGGAAAGGGAGGTATTGAAGGCGATTGAGCGTAAGTCGGTTCGGAATAGCAGGTATTCAGATAGGAACAGTGCCCCAGACTGGGATCCGTGTGCGGTCTGATCAACGGCCGAAAGTGTACTCTGTCACAGATAACGGTCGTTGGGGATGAAGAGGGTGCGAGAGAGGGATCCAATCTCCGGGCTTTGGCACATTCCTCTTTTGTGATGTGGGTGCAGATGGGTTCAAATGCGCCATCTTGAGACCGGAACTTTGGATGTAATTAGAATGGCAAGCCCTATGTACGTGCATCGATGACTCACTTGCTCAGCTAGAATCCGTCCCTTTCCCGTACTCCTCTGCAGTATAGTGTAAACCTCTCTCTGCTCCTTGTTCAGACGCGACAACCCAGTAACAAGTCCACCGTCCTGTTCTCCGCCCAAATCTTCTGGTTCCTCTCCCGCAGCCGAATCGGCTTCCTCGTCAATGACGTGTTTCCTCTTTCGTAGGTTTCCAAGCGAAGGAAGAAATGACTGCGTTGTCGCCGTCTGACCATTGGCGAGAGAGATATCCGTCACGGTGAATTCGCCTTGGTCTCGAGTGAAACATAGCTCTCCTTGGTCCCAATCATGGGATATATCAGCAAGTATCTCTTCAAACCGAGAAAGATCTGTTAAACGAAACCGAGGGGGTATGGAGGCGTCTGGAAAGAGGTCGTGTGGTAATTTGAAGGCGATGATGCGGCCCAGAAGCTCTCTCGAGGTGATTGGAGTCGACAGCTTGCCATCGCTTACTAGCTTGTGTATAGCAGTAGTAGCCACAATCCTGAGCTTTTCATTCGTAGACATGAACCTGCTTGAAGCCTTGAGTTCTGGACGTGGTGGGGAAAGGAAAGGCGCAAGTCGCAGAAGCGCCCATGAAGCATTCGCTTGTCTTCGAACAGGCGCTGGTGCCTTGACCAATGCTTCGACAAACCTGCCAGGCTGCCTCAAGAGCTACGAGGACATGTTCCTTCCAACGGTCTATACCGTCATCAGCTCGCTATTATAGACGCGTCAAAGGCCTCACAGGCTCGACAAGTGATGCTCGAGACGAACGACTCCTCAAGGTTCGTGGATTCAAATTTGGTTCAGTACTTCCCCTACAAGAACTTCTCTTTCCCAGAAACTTGAGGCACAACTGGCGGCGGTTAAGGAGCAGATGAAAGCTGACGAAGACGATGCGATGAGTGTTCTGGAAAAGCATGCAAATAACTCTCAAGCCGAAGGTATGTAGTTCCTAACCTCTCGCTCTTCGTTCGGGCTAATAGCGAGCTCTCCAGGTCACAATGCATACTTCTGGGAACGAACATTGACCGAGGAAGACCGCAAGCAGCTTGAAAAGCTCGAGATTCAATCGAGTGAGCAATGGAAGTCACCCCAACATAACTATACTGACCTCATAATATTCTCGAATAGTGGAGGACCTTCAGAAAGCGTATCACGAAGCCGATGTAGCGATGACTACTCCCCCATTCCCTTCGCTGGAGTCCCTCGAGCCCCGTCTACAAGTTGCGCACGAACTACACAAACTCATACCCGAACGAATAGCCGCTTCGCGTCGCGAAAGAAGCGCGGCAAGGCTGAAGAAGTTTTTCGGTGGTCTCATATAGCAGTTGCACGGGCAGAGCAAGCAACCATGTTACACTATGTTAATCATAATACAGAGCAATAGCAGAGCATGAATTCGCATTCTTTAGCATCGATCCACAAAAGTGCCTTCATTGTCGTCCCATCCGAGGATCGTGGAGTCAACACCGAGCTGCCTCAGCATCGTCCCAACCGTGGCCTCTGGTTTATCTTCATCGTCATCGCAGTCGTCTCTCGCAGGTGGCTGCTCGTCCACGTCCATTACCTCCACCTCCCCAGAACCTTTTATGGACGACTCCGAACTCATGGTGGACCACCCCCAACTTCCATCTTGATCCTCGATCTTCGCTCGCTTCGCACCTTCCTGCGTATTCCAACCCCAACTTTCCTCGAATTTCCTCACGCCGCCACCACCCCAAGAGCCTCCTGACCCCTCCCTCTCTCTCGCGAGCTCAAACAACTGGTACGAAACCTCTCGACCAGCTTCCGTCCAAGTCTTGATAAGATCTTTCAACGTCACCTCCTCTCGCTCCTTCTTTACCTTAACCGCGCGTCTCAGCAGTTGCACCTTCCTCTCGAGCATTTGGATCGAAGGGGTGAGACGAATCGAGGACTTTCCCGCGGAAGCAGCCGCGGT
>JANHQD010001380.1:0-49065 GCA_024721195.1 Marasmius sp. AFHP31 | reverse complement strand
TTAACCACTCTGCCAGTCCCAACTAAGAAGTTATCAGTGCCGAGGCTATTTTAAGGAGTTATAGATTATTCTACCTTGTTCTCCACTGTTCCGAGCAGGCGAGGCTCTTGTTGGGCAGCTTTGAAGCCATCGTAGAGGATTGCAAGAACTTTCATTGTTATTCGATAGCCGTAAAGGAGATGGTGGTTGGAAGGTGAGCGCTGAGGCGGGGTATTACAGTCCCGACTGCTTTTGTCTCAACCCGGCCCAGAAGTCATCGGACCCATACCGACTTCCGGTTTGGTCATAGTACTGAAAAATGCGGAGGCCTCTGACCTGTTCTAGCATCGTGTGACTACGTATGGTGGAGGAAAGATGAAGAGCGCAAAAACATTATGCTCGCGTCCCGCGTACCTTTGTCATAGTCTCTCACACTCTCACACTTGTGGGTGCATGTGGGTGTTTCTTTCCGACCTCGCTTTATTCATCACAGGCCGAAACCTCACACGGCGTTCGAGTACAAAGTAGGAGTACGGTACGTAGAGGTATCGTCAAACTCGCTGAATTTCGGGCTGCTTTGACTTTGCGTTTCGGCGTGAACAAGGTCAGACGTGGGGGGTTGTTGGACTCGTAAAGGAATGATGGTCCCACGACTGCCCTGGCCAAAGAACTTCGATTCTCGAATCTTGGTCGTGTTCCCAAGAGCTACCCGCACGATGATAAGGGTGGGGGCAATTCCCTGGGCGTCTAACGATCAGGAGATGAAAGACATAAAAGATGGCATAGCGCTCGTACCGTGATCTGGACCAATGCGTCAAATGTAATGTACTGCGCACGCAATATCAGTGAAACGGTCTCGATGGGGTAAGCGAAAGCTCACCGACGCGCCCGGCATGTTGAGTCCGTATAAAATTAGGAATATCAAGAAGGAAACCGAATACAGAGATCCAGATTCGACCCTGCATGCAGCGCTCTATATGTGAGCCTGATCGTGATAGCTGCTTCGGGACTAGACGCACATCATTGAGACTGCTCGCTTGTACCTTTCGTTGTCAGTTTCTACAAGGCCGCGACGTTGCATTTGACGACCCAGCCACCAGATTCTGCTAGCTGTCGTGGCGTAGGGCAGATGAATCAGGTCCGTGATTCCCGAAGCGAACGAGACCCACTAACCTACGAGGATAGTTCCAATAACGTTCGTGCCTAGGGACATCCCGAACAAGGCTTGGCCCCACACAATGATATCCTTGACATAAGCGTCTGAGCCGGGCTGAATACGCGTATACTGCCACACCCCGACATAACCGCAGGCTAAAATGGAGAGCGGGAGGTTCCTGAGTAGGGGGAGTGATAGACATGATGAATTTACCCACCCGATGTCGCGACCAACATGAAGACAGGTATTGCGGCAATCTTCCATCGATGGCCCCAGACGACGTACAGACGATAAACCTAAAAAACGCGTGTAATGAGCGCGTAAAGAAGCGAGAATGGCCATGATCGTACCACAAGCGAGTCAGCTATGAAGCTAAGATAATCATTTTTGCTCTCAATCGTCGTAATATCCGAAAAAATCGTTCAGACTCACTTGTTGGTGACGTAGATCGCTTGCCGCACGGTATTCGTTGGATCCCAGAATTGCGCGTAGTACGCCACTGCACCTTGAGAACGAGTGAAGGCCACGATGGCTCGGCGAAAATCGACTGCGACGTGAGTTGTGCAGAGGAGGTACATGGCTACTGCTGATGCCAGCAATGTTTTGTTGAGCTTTGAGCTGTTGAAAAGAGCATGGATGCAGATAAAAAAGAGTGTGGTGTACAGCCCTGTTGACGAGGTCGAACGTCCTTTCAGCGTTGTTCTATGTATGGGTGACAAAGATCGAGATACCGTATAAAACCGTCTCCGTCTTGAAAGGATAGTCATTGAGGACACGATTGGAGCTTTGATGAGATCAAGACGTACCCATAGCGCTGTGAGGCCCATCTAGTCAACGTCTGGTGAGTCAGATACCTCAAAGGTTTGAGACTGCATGTACGTACGACGTCGAGGGGGATGTCGTTGGCCATGTTGAAGTGGGTTCTTCAAAACAAGAAAACAAGGCGACTTTTAAAGACCGTCTTTGAATTGAAGCCTAGAGATCTCGGGGCTCGTCCAAAATCTGCTAGCGGAATGTCACAGATATTAAGGTCGATAAGTATGTCGGAGAGTAACGTGGGAGCTGCTGGCAGTGTGGGTCGACCGGATGCCCATGAACTTTAAGTGCCAGCGCAGATAATCATTTCACACATCAGCGGTCAGAGAAGGGCTCGGAATCTGTATGGCTATGGATCTGATACCAGGAAGCCCTCTAATTTGGTACACGAACGACAGCCTTCATGGTGTCGATAGCCCGTCAATCAGTGCGAGGGGAATGGTGGAGGGCAAGGGTCCACAGGAGGGGGTCGTTGAAGCTTTATCCAGCTGTAGATCCCAGTGAGAACATTATGGACTGGAAGAAAGAATGGACCTGCAGTCAGTGGAGCATTTGACGTTCAAGCTGAAGTAGAACAAGCATTTTGCCGTCCAATTGCCGCTTCGAAGAGGTTCAAGCAGAAACGGCAGGCACTAGCCGTGAGAACTTCTCTCTTCTTACGCGTCCCTGGACTCTGAACCTGAATTACGTCTTCCTCGACTTGCTCTTCTACAACGACTGCATTGAAATCATGTCCGACAACGATAACAACAGCGGTGGTCGCTCTCTAGGCGGTGGATCGAATCAGCCTTTGCCCTCCTCATGGGGCCAATCAAACTCAGCACCACGAGTGGGTCGTATTGGTGACTGGAATAACTCTGGGTGACTACGACTCCTCGATTCTCATCGTATATTCTGCTCATCCAAAGGACAGAGACTCTTCATCTCGCTCTACTGGTGACTCAAGGATGAGATCTTTGCGTGATATCATATCCAGCAGTGGGCCAGCTGTGCCCCCTCCATCATCCGGTGGACGTAGAGGAAACGACGACGATGACGATGAAAGTGGCGAAGGTGAAGGCGAAAATTGGTTTGCTGGTGGCGAGAGGAGGTATGTCTCTGTGAATCTTTATGTCGATCCGTGATCAATGCGCTTTCAGTGGAATATCGGTACAAAACCCAGGCAGACAGGGAGAACAGAGTGGCGTTCCCGGAGGCAACGTCGTCAGGGATCTCCTACGCAGGGCAGCCGAGTGCGTATATCATTGAAATCTGAAACATTCTCAACTCAATCTATGTGGCATTCCATTTCAGACGCGGACCACCCCCCGAACAACGCGCTCGAAGCACTGTTTTCTCCGGTGGAGGGCATACGCTTGGCAGTGATGATGTGGATAGCTCATTTATCCCTGACCCTGATGCTGTGGATAACGATGGTATGTTCAGCATCTCAGACAGACCGTGGTCGTCGATTCACCAGTTTGTCAAAGCCGAACCGACGATTCGACACCTCGTATTTTGGCGAGACGGCTTCACCGTTGAAGATGGCGAACTCATGAGATACGACGATCCAAACAATGAGGCTGTTCTGGCCGAAATCCATTCAGGGTGTGCTCACCGTTCCATGTATGTCTTGATTTCATCTTACGTCGCTCCTTAGGCGGGCTCCTCCTTCCATCTTGAATGTGCGACCCGGCGAGCCTGTCGAACTCAGGGTACAGAAACGTACCAATGAAGATTATGTACCTCCCAAGAGAGGTGCTTTCCACGGCTCTGGAAACCGTCTAGGGGCCCCTGTCCCCGAGGTCGCTGGGTCCGCGAGCAGCAGTGCGATGCCTGGGTCCTTCCCATCAGCCAGCTCGTCTTCCTCCGAGCCCCCCGCCTCTACGACAAGATCCTCCATCTCCACCGTCTTTGAGGTTGATCAGTCCAAGCCTACAACGAGTGTACAGGTCCGGTTGGCCGACGGAACCCGGTGAGTATACCTCGGATGTCCCCTCAAATTTCAAGTTCGTATTCATTGACGCATTTTGCTTAGCCTTGTTGCCCGGATGAATCTTACGCATACTGTTCTCGATCTTAGAAACTTTATCAACGCGTGCGTACTCGTCGTTCGTCGTTAAAGAAATCGGTTCTAATCCACCCTCACAGGTCGCGTCCAGAAAACCTGACTCGCCCTTACAGTATCGCGACGACCTTCCCAAATCGCGTCCTCGATGACAACACCGCGACGATAGAGGGCGCCGGGCTCAAGAACAGTGTCGTTGTTCAGAAGTGGGAATAGACTCACCCGAAGGAATTGGAAGAAAATCAACGATATCTTGTGTATAATTAGTCCGTACTCAATATTGATATTGACACATTCCTCAGACGATCTTCATGTGGGATGTGGAATCACCCTGTTTCTCCTTGAGTACCGGCAGAATTTTGAATCCCTCATCGATGACCGGTGACCCTCTGTTTACAGGCAATGAACCAGCATCTCCAATGTTGTGACCCGCGGCTATATTACCAGGAAGAACTGGAGGACAATATGACTGTGTGAGCAATCTACATGTCAATGCGCGACCCAGACCTTGTACTCTGCGGTGTTTGCGGTGGACCGTACTCACCGACGCCGACCCTAGCCACGTACCCATATATCACGCGTTCGGTGTGGTGCCTTCTATGGTGCGGTCCTGTGATTTCCTCTCGTCCTGAACATATGTTCTCCCTTACCGCTGCCTGTATTGGGTACTGGGTAAGGAAGGAAACTGATCCTGTGGAATGCAGGTTAATCTGTGCCTTCCCATCTCCCCGCTTACAGTTCGTTTCCAAGGCTCCCAAAAAAACAAAAAGTCTATTCCGGAATGCCTTTAGCATTGACATATTGCATTGAGGGGCCGGAAGGTGACGAGAATACACCTATGAAGGCAGCCTCATCATGCCATTTTGGGGCGAAATGAATGGGTTGAGGAGCACGGTGTAATAGTGTTGTCAGTCAAATAGCATCGCTGCCCGCTGCTATCCTTATTACACGCCGCTGTTCTCAGTATGAGCTCTATATACGGTTGCTTCATACACTCTGAGAGGCTAGAACATATTCGAGACTATGGATACGATTCAGTGGTTCAACTGGAAAAGGAACCCTAAATATTGCTTGTGGCTTAGCGTCGGTTCCCATCACAATTTGAATCATCGCGCCCGATGGATGTGTCTCATGGTAATTACGTTATCCATCATTTTGACCGTTATAATCTTGACTGGCCTTTGCGACAGCCTTTCATCCACCCCACCTCCACCCCCTCCAATCCTCGAACCCTTTACTTTACTCTAGATCTCCGTGCTCTTTTATTTCTCCCTTGCAACGCTTTAGTTTAGCTTTCATCGACTTCACTCGTCTCGTCTGCTGCCTCGCTTTTCAACGCCTCTGGAATTACAAGCATGGATCGGTTAGCAACAGTATTTCTCCTCGATGATTGTTGATACTGATGATGATATATCGATGTCAACTCACAGATATACCAAACTCGAGAAAGTTGGTACGTGTTTAACGCTCTCATTCAGTCGTCTCGATGTCACAACGGTGCACAACTTTGGGGACTTTGCTCAGGCGAGGGTGAGCTTTTTTCTTCCTGTTGACATGAGAAACCCTTGCTAACTTTTCTCGGACGTTGCAGGAACGTACGGTGTCGTATACAAGGCCAAGGATAATGGCACCAATGAAGTTGTGGCGCTCAAGAAAATCCGACTAGAAGCTGAAGACGAAGGCGTTCCGAGCACTGCTATTCGCGAAATAAGTCTCTTGAAGGAGTTGAAGGATCCCAACATTGTTCGGTGCGTGCTCCGTTCTCTTTACGATTTTTTGCGGCAACATTCACTCACTGTACTGCATCGATTAGCCTGCTCGATATTGTGCACGCTGATCAAAAGCTGTTCCTCGTTTTCGAGTTTCTGGATGTTGACTTGAAGCGATACATCGAACAAGGAAACCAGAACCGTCAACCCATCACGTTGAACATCGTCAAGGTGCATCTTATTCCTTGCTGCCGCCCCGATTATCCCCTTTCATTGTCATAAACATGGCGTTTCGCGTCATGTTTTCACGCGTTCGACGCGTGTAGGATGATGTCCAGTGCCGCGTCCCGTGGTGCCACCGCGACCAACGGGGTTTTCATCATCCTCGTTCCCGTCATTGACATCTAACCGCTTTTACTGTCGAGGGTGACAATGACACGCTTGCTCGGGCTTGCTGGTCTGCCATAGAAGAACATCACGTGATCATGTCAACGCTCGCGCTTCCTTCTAAAGCCTTTCGTCCTTCGCTTTCCCTCGATTCTTACCAACCTGTCATTTCAGAAATTCCTATACCAACTCAACGCGGGACTTCTCTATTGCCACAGCCATCGGATCTTGCATCGTGACCTCAAGCCACAGAACTTACTTATCGACAAGCATGACAACCTCAAGCTGGCCGATTTCGGGCTCGCCCGCGCCTTCGGTATTCCCATGAGAACTTACACACACGAAGTACGTGCCGTCATGTTTATATGTCTGGCTCCTCACACGAATTGTCATCAAGGTCGTCACTCTTTGGTACCGAGCACCAGAGGTTCTCCTCGGCGGACGCCATTACTCTACCGCAGTCGACATGTGGTCCGTCGGCTGCATCTTCGCGGAGATGGCCCTTCGAGGCCACCCCCTCTTCCCAGGGGACTCAGAAATTGATCAGATTTTCAAGATCTTCAGGTGGGTGATCTCGAAAGGCACCTCTCCAAATCTCCTCCTTATTTCGTTCGTCAGGATCCTGGGAACACCTAATGAACAAGGGTGGCCCGGCGTTTCACAACTTCCAGATTATAAGCCGACGTTCCCCCAGTGGTCGCGTCAAGAGATATCGAAGATTGTACCGACACTGGACGAAGCGGGTCTTGACATGCTGAAGGTGCGTGCCGTCGGCAGCAGCTGTTGACTCACTCTCATCGATCGCGATAGAAAACCCTCATATACGACTCAGCCAAACGTATTTCGGGTACGTGTGAAGAACGTTCTCCCGTTCCCCTGACTAAAATGCTCTCTAACAGCCAAACGTGCCCTCCTTCACCCATACTTCGCTGACTACAAACCTTAATGACGGTCATGCAACTTCTTCGGATCCTTTCCACCCATTCTGTCGCTGTGCCGCTTGCTGTCCTATGTATGTCCCGGTTTTCTCGTTTCCGTATCACGAGCGAAATACTCTAGACCCCGGCTAGTTTGATTCCCTTTTTTCGTCCCATCTCTCAACTACTGTCGTTATTATGCATTCCTCTCAATTATCTATTATTCTCATTCGCAGCAATCATATTCCGACCGATGCATGCCTCAGTACACAATACACACATCATAACCCTTTGCGCGTCCAGACGTTGTATCCCCTTTGCTCCGAGTGTCTCTGTCTTCCACTTTCTTTGCCTTTCGATCTATAGTAATTCGAACATGTTGTATCGTGGTGTAGCCCTCATTTCTCGTCGTACGATCGCGACGCAAATCGAATGTATATTGTGTTCTTTACGGTGCATGAAAATTGCCGTGGAGAGTACCGGCCTATGGAACATGGTTGGAAGGTTGAGGCCTCTAAATGTGGTTTAATGGTACCTCCGGCCTCAGGATTCTGGTCTCGAAGCATAGTCGCGGATCGAGTACTCGCAGTGAGTCTGAAGACAGCCAGGATAACACTCGTGAAAAGACCAACCAAGTTGTGCTAGAATGCGTAGCATCACAGGTAAAAGATTGGACTTGGGCACGAGCCCCGAATCGGAACACCGACCATCGCGTTACAAGATTATATGACTCTACAGGTAATCGTAGTATTCCCGAGCCGAATAACGCTCTATCCTGGTCTTGGCCAGTTGATTCTCTCCTCTGGATGCCGTTGTGCGCGGGTAACATCGATGTATTGACCAGGCCAACTTTCTTCGCCTGTTACCGTTTATGAGCCGTTGTCGCGATCGCTATGAGAGAAAACGAATATGCTTACTACGATCAATGATGTTCACGTCGCCATCGTCGTCCTCATCGTCCCCCTCATCGTCCGCATTAGGATCCCAGGTATCGTTTTGGGCGGCATCCGGGTTTCTTGCTCGATCAACAGCAAGATCCTTCATGAGCCGGTTCATCGAGTCGTCCTTTGCTTGTTGTAGTTTCTTTTCACGAGCCTCTCGAGCACGTGCAAGTTCAGGGAGGTACTCTCTGCAAAACGAGCGGTGAGAAAGCGGACAGCGGGAGTATGGGAGGGAGCATACTTTTCATACGACTCCCGAGATGCATCAACTGCATCAAAGAACTCTTTAACACCGTCCCCAGTCATGCTAGAAACGCCCACAGCCTTGCAGAATGTAAGATTGTCTGACGTGATGGTCTAAGAGGGACACTCACCGTGAGGTGCTTGTAAAATTCGTCCAGGACCAGACTCATACTATGCATGAGGCTGTTCATGTACGTGGGCTCTCCTTCCGAATCTCTCGAGCCACCATGCTCAGCCAATGCTGCCTGGAACTCTTCAAAGTCGCGCATCCAGTCCAAAGCGAACTGATGTGGCTGAACATCGGTCTTATTGAACACTAAGATGAAGGGTAGCTTGGTCTTGTAAAGGATACTACGAGGGTGATCGTTTCGTTTGACGAGGAAACCCATGTGAGCAAAGACTCCGAAACTCACCTACAGGCATACAGCATATTTGACATGAACGTCGCGGGAGAAGTTGTTCTCGGTGTATCGATGATGTATGCAACAACAGCAGGTAGAGAGGAAGCCACGGCATCTGTAATGATTGCGCCCGAAGCCGACCAAGTAAAAATTTCGATCTGGCCGGGCGTATCGAGAATCGCATAACTTTCAGCGGTCAAGGTTTAGCCTTATAAGGAGGCCTGCAAATATAAAGAGAGCACTCACTCGATACTATCCGCCCGCTTATCCACCAAACCCAATACTTGATCGAACTTTGTCGTGAAGAGGTTGAGGGAAGTCAAGATCCCTCCATTGGGTCCCAGATTGTACCTTGAGAAAGACAATCGGTATTACCGTTTCCACTCGAGAGAAGAGGATTTTCGTTTACACACTGCTTCATAACCTCCGGGTAATTCACAGTGTCTCTAATGTCTATGTTTGCATCGAATGGAAGATGTGTAACGGCTGGATCGAGGTTCAGGATGTATGGTGTTTTTTCTTGGGAATGGAGATATGAATTGATTCGCTGAACGAACGTCGATTTCCCGGCACCAGCCATTCCTATTGTTATTATCGCGATTGGTTTCTTTCGTTCTTCAGCCATGGTAGAACAGAACGGAGGTCCCTGGTCGGGGGAGTTAGTAAGAGAAAGGCTCGTGTGAAAAACTATCGAATGGTCACGCCTAGGTCACGCGACGTTTGGTCGTGTTTCACTTCCCCATAACGATTTGAATTGACCGCGAGTCATTCGTGTGGTTCAGGACCACCACAACCGTCATCTGAGTAGGTGACCAGATGGCTACTGAACGACTGTAGGACATCTATCTCTTGATAGGTTTACGCTTTACAAACCCATAACTTCCCATACTAGGCGCAGGCAGTTAGCTGAGAACAAGGAGCTTTACCCCACGGGACTTTTGCAAGAAAGTCCTAGAGCATCTTATTTCGGTCGGCCGAGCGTGAAAGTTGGCACGCTTTTCAATAAGCGGTAAGCCCCGCTCTCACTTGTATCGTACCCCTTATCTCATTCACCGAGCTCAACTCAATAGGGAGGACGTCAAGAACGCCCGCCTACACAACCATACCTTTGCAGGAATTGCACACCGCGAAGGGCGCGCCTTTGCAATTGTATTGTCCGGGGGTTATGAAGACGATGAAGACTATGGGGATGTAATGTGTGTCTACAGATCCGTCTGATCCTCATCACATACTGATGTGTCCCAGTCTTTATACCGGCACAGGTATGCGACGGGCGCTTCATAACTTGGATTGTCGAGCTAAGGGCTTGCAGGCGGGCAGAAGGACTCGTTCAGCGTCAGTTCTCGTGCATTATAGTTTTCTCACTACTGGGTTAACTCGTAGATAGAATTCTGGCCAGGCTCAAACCTTTGACCAAACTTTTGACGATCCTGCCAATAAGGCACTTCAGGTGAGTAACACCGTAATCTTGTTCCCCCAGCTTTATCTCATTCTCCTTTTCCAGCAATCATTTAAGGATAAGATTTCAATCCGAGTGATCCGGCGCGGTGGTAAGGATACGAAACATAACAAGTACGCACCCATACTACCAGCGGGTCATAATCAGATGTAAGTCTCCTCACGAATGCTTGAACATAACATCGAACACCCTTGATTTCTAGTTATCGATATGACGGCCTTTATGATATCAAAGAGGTAAAAGCTCTCTCCATTGCTTTCCACCCCGCAACTGAATGCAGCCTCAAGTGCCGTGAAGACAAGGGCAAGGCAGGTTTTAAGATCTGCCGATTCAGGTTGGAGGTATGGTTTTTCTTACCCCTCTTACAAAGTGGGTAGCCATTCACCCAAATGTTTGCTCTAGCGCTGCCCGGGTCAGACTCCACTTGGACTTGTTGAAGAGTAGTCGAAGAGAACGAGTTGGATTTCCTTGACGATGATCTACCGTATGGTGACACAGCGCCGATTTCTTGAACAGTACTCGCCCCTTCATTGTACTATGTACGTACCATTCATTGTATCTAGCACGAATCAGTTAGGTTCACGAGCTAAGACTGAGCAAACACTGGCTGTCTTGGCGGGGTGCTGCCGAAGGGGAACCGGAAAGATTGAAGTACACTGGCTCTCTGAGAAACTCGGCTTACATCCCAATCCCTCCTTCGTCTCTTCAGTAACCAGCGGACTGCCCATTCCTGGCCACCAGGCATTACGATACGATAGCCACCCACTGGTTTGAGAGAACTCCTTTGTTTTGAGGCTCAAGTTGAGCAAGTGCCGAACGGACCAGCTGTCAACGAGACACGGAGCTCGATGGCTAAGAGCCCCTTCTCACCTTCATTGAGGCCTCACTAGCACTTCCCGGGTTGTGCAGTACAACTCCGCCTTGGGACTATACTGGACCAATGACAGGCCTCATACCAAGTGGCAAGGGCCATTCAGTGACGGAGGAGATTCAACTGGACCAGAACAGAGTACTATTTGGCTCCAAGATACTCCGATCACTGGTACCTGTACAGTTAAATCTCTACACTATGTTGGTGTCCATGCCAGCGGTGCACAAGTTCTTTTTTACACTTTGGCGACGGTTTACGCGATCGTGATGCTGCGGATATATGGGAACGACTTGGCTTTCCAACCTCGTCAATGAGCAGAAAGATATATTTGAGTGATCTAGTGAATGAAGTCTTGCCCATAAACAACCACCACTGGCAGAAATGCTATTGCAGATGCTCTCGTGCGGCATGTGCCAGGGGAGAACGGGTGAACTTAGTGAAAGGACAGCTAGGGACAGCCGTGGTTACGTGATGTGATATCGAGTGAATCGCTGGCACCGTGTACTGTTACTCTACAATTATATGGCATAGCCTATTTCGATATTTCGCTCTCCCTATCCTTTCTCTCTTTTGGCCTCTGAATGAGCACAAAGGACAAGTTTTATCTGCAACAGTCAGGTGGAACTTCCCGGCATTCATCATCGACATCTGCAATCGACCTGACAAGGACCCCTGCTGGGATTGCCTCGGCACCACCCTCACCGTCCCTTGAACCAGAAAACTCTTTCTCGCGTCGGAGACTTAGTCGAGGCAGAGAGGAACTTGGGCAGGACCCCCTTACACTGCACCCACTTGATTTGCCACCGCCAAGAACGAAGCTGGCGTCGCCGTCTAGAAATCATCCCTTTCAGCCTGTCAGCGGCAACGACCGTGACGATCCATTCAACTCACCGACGGATGATCATTTCGACCCCTACAAGGACTTTTCTGGCCCAACAAGTCGCTACGATTCACATAGCTACTCGACAGCTCATTCCGGGCCTTCCACGGCTTCATTGCTAGCTGGTCGACCCTCGGACGAAATGGAGGGACACAGAGAGGATGATGAAGCGAGGTTGACGTCAAACATTGCAAGGAATCCGACAGAGAGAACATGGAAAGATTCGGGTGATATGGAGCAAGGAGGGGAGCAGTCTAATCGTTTACGAAGGAGAACAGTCAGAAATTATAGCGCTGAGCCCTCGCCCCTGAGGAAAACGGGGACCGTAATAAAGAGCGTGTCAAACAACCTGCGACGCATGTCGCTCCGTGTCGTTAACTTTCGGGGAGAGGGATTGGAGAAGCAGATTAGGCTGGCCGATGATGATGGGACCGAAAGTCCTGGGATCAAGCGCGAAGAGGAGGACCTGCCAGATCTCAGCAAGAGTATGCCCATACGTGGACGGACCATCTGCTTTTTGGGACCTAACAGCAGGCTTCGACTTGCTCTGTACAATCTTTTGGTTAACCAGTGAGTGGACATGATGTACATTGTCAAAGTTTACTCGACTAACACTGTGATACTAGATGGACGGAACCTACAATACTTCTTCTAATCATCATCAACGCTGTCGTTTTGACCGTACAAGGAGCGCGGAACTTGACGCTGTCAGAACCGGACGACGTACCAGAACCAGTGAAGGGCTATTTTCATGCTTGGGAGGACTGGGTTTTGTTTGGACTATTCGTTCTCTTTACGTGCGTTCTGACTTTCTCTCGAGTCGAAGTCAAGCTGACAGTGATTCTCCAAGTATCGAAGCTTTTGCTCGAATATGTGTTTCCGGATTTCTTTTCGATCCCGACGTACCTGCTTCAACATTTTTCACCGCACCTTTCTCATCACAAGCCGATATGCCGATCATGGCCTCAGCTCAGGCCTCCGCGGCCTCTTCTGCCTCCCTTGCTCGACAAGCGTCACTCACGCAAGGTGCAGGAGGACCTCTTTCGAGGGGGCTCAGCCTCACACAGCGCCTAAATAGGCTTCAGCGTAATCTCAGAAGACCTTGGGAGCTGCACCATTCTAGTAGTAGTATCCCTACTGGTCCCTCTTCGACTCAGGCTACCAACACCACCTCTGCACCCACACATCGCTCTCATGCTCCTTCCAATTCCTTCACCGAAAAGGTCTCTCATGCTCACTCAATCATCCGTGAACCACCACAACCTACGTTCCTTTCAAATTTGCTCAAGTCCGACACGAAGAGCTCCAACGATATCCTTTCTCTCCCCTTCCGGTTGAACATTGACCAGGTCACTCACAAGACTTCGCGAAATTTGCCTTACCTCCGAAGCAGTTGGAGTAGGCTTGACTTTGTGGCGATCGTCGGCTTCTGGGTCAACTTCCTGCTGGCAACAATTGGACAAGAACGCAGTGCGGGGCACCATATTGGTATTTTCCGGGCGATGAGCGTGCTCAGGACAGCCAGGTTGCTGGCTATAACGAGCGGTACTACCACGATCATGCATTCGTTGAAGACTGCAAGGCCGCTCTTGACGAGTGTGGCATACTTCGTCGTGTTTGCTATGGTCCTTTTCTCGTACGTGGCGCCTTTCTGTCGAGGGTTTGTTTTAACTAATGGTGTCTCCAGTATCATCGGTATCCAATCGTTCAAAGGCTCATATAGACGAGCTTGTCACGTCAGTCCTGTTTTCGGAGAGGAAGAGATCACTCTTGAGCAGACTTGTGGTGGTTACATCAATAGTCTGACTCTTGAAACGGTCCCTTACTTGACTAGCGATGGTAGTCCGTCCGATTCTGAACCCAAGGGTTACATCTGCCCAATAGGACAAATCTGTAAGGAGGGCCGTACTAATCCTCATGAAAATGTGGAGAGCTTCGACACTATCTACTACTCTGCGTTGCAAGTGGTGATTATAGCTTCTGTCAATGGTGTAAGTCGTTTTCTGCCCTCTGAGTTTCACTAACTTACACATTCTTGCAGTGGACGCCCCTGATGTACAATATGATCAACTCGGAGTTCTTTGTCTCGAGCATATTCTTCATCATCTGCGTGATCGTTCTCAACTTTTGGCTTATCAATCTTTTCGTGGCCGTCATCACGAACACGTTTTCTGCCATTCGTTCGGAGACGAAGAAAAGTGCTTTTGGTGCTGCTGCGTAGGTACCTCTCATTGGGTGGCTACAAGATCGCTTACCATGGAACTCTTAGCTTGGCTCCTTTGCCGGAAGATCAAGAGGAAGGATGGCCAGACACTCAGAACGCAAAGAAGAAAAACTGGTTGAAGACCGCCTATTACTACAGCAAGTGGTTTTGGGTCCTCCTCGCCCTAACATCCCTCGTTCTTCAAGCAACCCGGACATCCGATTCGACCGACATGCACGAGAAACTGATGTCTTGGGGAGAGTTCGTTATCACAATGCTCTTCGACGTTGAGATTGTCTGGAGGTTCCTCGCATCGCTTCCAGATTGGAGAATGTTCTTCACACGGGCACAGAATTGGTTGGATCTCGCGCTTGCTATTGGGTCATCAGTGATCCAGATTCCGGCGATCAAGAACTCGGAGTTGTATCCATGGTTCACCATCTTCCAGCTTGCGAGGTTCTATCGTGTTATCCTTGTCGTACCGAGGATGAAGCCGTTGCTAGTACGTGTGCCTGATATCTGCGGATGTTTTGCTCTTCATTTATCCTTTACTCCCTCCCAAAGCTCGCGGTCTTTGGTAATATGTATGGTCTGATCAACATGTCCCTTTTCCTCATCCTGGTCAACTATATCGTCGGTCTGTTCGCCATCCAGTTCCTTCGTGGAGATGTGGCCGACGACAATGCGATCAACTTTGGGCACGTCTTCAACTCGTACTTGGGCATCTACCAGATTTTCTCGTCGGAGGATTGGACGAGTATCCTGTACGACGCTGCAGAGGCAGAGTCCAACCTCGGACAAACCATCATCGCGATCCTATTCTTGTCAGGCTGGATATTGTTCGCCAACTGTGAGGATCCTTTTGTGCTGCTCTTTGGTGAGCAATACTAACTCGAAAACATAGTCATCGTCCTCCAGATGTTCATCGCCGTTATCAACGAGAACTTCCAAGTTGCCGAGGAACAGAAGAAGAGCAAACAAGCATCCCAATATTGGGCTACTCAACACGTTCAGACTGGCACAGCTTCGTGGATGCGTCGACTGAATCCGTATCGATGGGTTAAGGCGAATCCTGTGAAGCTCAAGTCCGATAATCTTCCCTCGAATCTGGTTCTACCCATGCAAAAAGCTTTGGTGCAGGACTACGGTGGACCGTTCGGAAGCAATCGAGGGCCCAACACGGTAAGTGTTATCGTCGAGCTTTGCGACATCTCTTTTTCCTGATGGCTCGTCCTTAGGATCGGACTGCTGCTGGCGGTACGCGACAGGGGCTGCGCCATTACACCAACAAGTCTCTTGGGACATTACAAAAACTGTTTGCCGGTGATCCAAAGGTGGAGGATGTGCCTCTGACGACTATCAGACACGTCCGAAACGAAACTCTGGGTGCGCACGGGAATGAAGAGATGGAGCGACATCTGTGAGTGCCTTGTTTTGTTTCCTGTCTTTGGGCATGAGGATGACCATCTGAACCCAGGGAACTTCTCGCGTCCGTCACCCCCGAGGGTCCTAGCAATGCTGACATTGATGATGCCATCTTCGAGCGAAGAGCCCAAAAGGCCGATTTCATTCGCGACCATCCGACTTACGACAAGCCCTTCTGGCTATTGTCTCAAAAGAATCCCGTTCGACGGTTATGTCAGAAGGTCGTGCAGCCTGCCAATGGCATTCGTATACATGGAACCCCGCATTCCCAGCTAGGCCATCCCATCTTCCAAATGTTGATCTTCCTTGCTGTTATTGGTGGGATCGTTACAGAGATCATCGCTACGCCGGTATACCGTCGGACCTACTTCCTCGAGAACGGAAGGGTTCGAGCCTGGTTCGATTATGCAGAGGCCGCATTCGGGATCACCCTGTTCATCGAATTTCTCATCAAGATCATTGCCGACGGATTTATGTTCACTCCCAATGCGTACCTCAAGAGTGTATGGAACTGCATCGACCTAGCGATCTTGATTGGTCTTACGATCAACGTGACGACTGGCTTGATAGTAGTTGGTGGTCTGAGCAGGCTGACGAGGTCGCTGAAGGCCCTTCGGGTGTTGCGGCTCATTACTCTCTTCGACCGGATGCGAAACTCCTTCCAATTCCTGATTATCTCAGGCGCCAGCCGTATCTTCGACGCAGCCGTGCTAGCGGTTCTGTATATGATTCCATATGCCGTGTGGGGTCTCAACATTTTCGCGGGCAAGATGAACGAATGCAATGACGGAGATGTTCAGGACGCCTCGGAATGTGTCGGGGAATTCACGAACACACCCATCGACGACGGGAAGTTTGGATTCTTGGCCCCGCGTGTTTGGGATCATCCGGCTCCCTCCACCAAGTTCTCGTTTGACGACTTCAAGTCTTCGCTGCTTATCTTGTTTGAGATCGTCTCCCTTGAGGGATGGATTGATGTCATGCAGAGCGCGATGAGTATCACAGGAGAGCTGAAACAACCGCAGCAAAACGTATCGCAGGGGAACGCAGTATTCTTCCTTGTTTACCATCTCGTTGGAGGTGTTGTGATCTTGACACTCTTCGTCAGGTAAGGGAACTTCTTATTGTGGGTTGTTGCGCCGATACTAAACTCGGGTTCTTTCGATCAGCATCATTATCGGAAACTTCAGCTCGAGGACTGGGACTGCATTCCTTACCCAGGCCCAAAGAGAGTGGATTGATTTGCAGAAATTGTTCAAACGACAACGGCCCTCAAAACGCCCGCAGAAGAGACCTACAGGGGCGCGTGGATGGTGCTTCGACCGAGCTGTCCATAAGCATGGCTGGTGGTCAAGGATGATGACATTCTTGTTCATTGTCCATATCATAGTACTCATGTTGGTCTTCTCCCTCCATTCCACATTCCCCGTAGTATTTATCGTGCTCACCATAATACCAGGACTCAAACCTACACTACCCAGGGAGTCGCGGATACCTTGAGGAGTACGTTTTTTATGACTTCACCCTATTGTGGTCCCAACTGAACGCCCTTTGATCAGATGATTTCTTTCTTGTTATCACCTTTGTCTACATCGTCGACGTGCTCGTTCGCCTCATTGGACTTGGTTGGAAGAGTTTCCGCGCCAATGGTTGGAATCTGTTCGATGTCGTTGTCACCTCTGGGAGTTTCGTATCCACGTTTATCGTGCGTTTCGGTAAAAGTGGTTTCGTCTCGGAGCAGCTGCAGAAGTTGTTCCTCGTGAGCATTGCCTTCAAACTGGTCCAGAGGACGAATAGCTTGAACAGGCTCTTCAAAACGGCTATGTGAGCACGTCCTCTGTTAGTTTCTTCGTTGAAACTGATCGTTCCTTGTCACAGGGCGAGTTTGCCGTCAATCTTGAGCCTTTTGCTTCTTTGGTTGATTTTCTTCGGGTTTTTCGCGATCCTCAAAGTTGAAGTTTTCGGTTTGACCAAATGGGGCGGCGGAGAGAATGTGAACCAGAACTATTCTTCGATAAGTGCCGCCTTGGTCATGCTTTCTTTCATGAGTACCGGGTGAGTCAGTTTCATCGAGAACTGTGAACGAATCTAACATGTCGTTGCAGAGAAGGATGGAATGAATATATGCACGACTAGTCAGTGGGCTCGTCTTCATGTCTGTGATTCCTACTGAACCTGCTTCTGGTAGTGCGCTCGAATATCCGAGGTGTACCAATTCTTCAGACGTAGAGCCAGAGTCTGATTGTGGCAGCACTTCTTGGTCGTTCATGTTATTCATTGCGTGGAACATCCTCAGCATGGTGAGTACCTTCTACTAGCGTCTGGGATCAATCTAACTTCTTGCCCGCTCAGTACATTTTCGTCAACTTATTCACTGGTAATTTTGTCCTCAAAACCGAATCAGCGATGACCGCTGACAATATTTGTAGGTGTGGTTGTCGACAGTTTTTCATACGTTTTCCAATCCACCGGCGGTGCCAAGGCTATAACCAGAGAACAGATGCGTTCCTTCAAAAAGGTATGGGCCGAGTTCGCAAATCCGAAGACGGGATACCTAGAACGACAGAATTTCGTTCGATTCTTCGGCGTATGTGTTCTTTGTAATCAACGCCCTTCTTCCCTTCTCATAAGACCTACCAGAAACTCAGCGGAGTATTTGAAGCACGAATCTATCCGATCGAGTACAACACTCCGAACCTTTTAGCGGCTTGTCGGGACCCCAAGATGGAGGGAGGGGTTGACACCGACAAGCTCAATCGAATACTAGGCGCGATTGACTACAACGCAATCCGAAAACGGAAAGCCACATATAGTCGACTCTATCACGAGGCCTCCATCTCACCAGGCAAGGGCATATCATTCACGGATATGCTTCTCCTTCTTGCACACCACAAGCTCATTGTGGACCATGAAGCATTGATGTGAGCGAAACCCCCTTGGATCTACCTGGATTCTGATCCTCATACACGTATAGCCTGAATGATCTGGTAGTACGCTCGGAGACCAACCGTCTCGTAACTGATTTGGTCAACCTCGACCGCGTACACTCATTACTACGTACCATTCATCATCGGCGTCGATTCCTCGCACACCTTGAACAAAAGCGTTTGTCGAAGCTGGAACAATCTCAAGGTCTGCAACCTCCTTCCCATGTATATGAGGCTGCTCTGACCTTCATCAATCCAGATATACCTGCCATCATCGTGGACGGCATGCCCGAAACTCCCCAATATTCAAGAGACATCTCCTCAGCGTATGACTCGGCCCCACCTTCGCCTACCCCAGACCGCAGATTCCCTCGGTCGCATGATTCTTTTGCTCTCGATACCAATTCCTTTGGAAGTCCTGGCTCAGCCCTGCAGAGGAGCAAACGGGGGAGCGACATCAGCATGTTGTCGACGGATTTGGGGTCAAGATACCCGTACGTACCCCCAACCCTCGAAAGTGGATTGAACTTCTACTGAATCCCTTCACAGGAGGGACTCTATCTCCGATGAAGATCCTCAACTCGTACTCTCATCGATGCAAAATTCAATGTGGGGAGGTAAGCTAGCAATTCACAGTTTCCAGATTACTTCTTACTATGATGCCCCCAGATCTAATGTCGGAGGCAGTGAACGAGAATCAAAAGCGATAGAGGATGTTCTACTTCTACTTATTTGTTGTGCTTACATCGGACACAGTCATCACTCACTCATTTGGGACTACAGCTTGCTAGAACTTACATGTACATGTACTATAACCCGTCATCCTAGATGTAAGCAATGTAATCAGCAAAGAAACTACAAACAAGAATCTAGGTGCGGCCCCTTCGTGGGCGCCAGACGCCTCCTCCTCCTCTCTCAGGTACGACCTGGAAGCCATCATCGTCCTTCTTCGCGCCATTCGCTGGTGCCGCCGGAGTCTCTGGTGTTGCTGGCGATGAGCCTCCCTGCGTAGTGGCAGCCTTTTTCGCCTCCTCCCTTGCTCTCCAGCCTCCACCTCCACCACCAAGGGCGCCTGGACGGTATTTCCCAGCCGCCGGGGTAGGACTTTCGGCACGGGGAGGAGTGGCGGCGTTGTTGGCGGCTCGAGAAGGAGTACTGGGGACAGACGAGGTCGGAGTGCTGCGTCTCCAGGCCGACCCACCCTCTGCTTGCCTGCCAAATGGACTGGGTCTAGAGGGAGCCGCGTTTGCTTGTTCTCTTTCGCGTGCACGGGCTTGCCGACGTGCCTCCGCCTCTTCTTCCCTTTGTTGTTGGAGTCGTGCTTGTTCTGCGGCAGCGGCTCGTTCGGCCTCGCGCTGTTTGCGGAGTGCAGATGCTTTTTCTTCAGCCTCCCTCTTAGAGGCTTCCTCAGCAGCAGCGGCGGCCTCCTCTTCGGCAAGTAGACGCTCCTCCTCGGCAATACGTTCTGCAGGACGGACGGTCAGGGATGAAATGAAGGTTCGAACTGGCGGGATACATACCGTCTTCCAATCTCCTTTCCTCTTCCTCCTGTTCCCGACGGATGCGTTCTTCCTCTTCGCGTTGCTTCCTTTCTTCTTCCCTGGCAGCGAGCACGGCCTTTCTCCTCTTTGCCTTCTCCTCCTCGATCTTGCGCAAGGCGGTGTCCCTCTTCTTCGCAAACTCTTCTCCCTTCTTGGCAATGAGGACTTCCTTTCTCTTCTCGTAGTCACCGATCACTCGAACAAGTCGTTTCTTCGTTTCTAGATCTTGCTGATGAGCAGCCTTAGCGGTTTCCTTGCGCATCTTCTGAACGGCGGTGAAGGTTTCCTTGTCGTTCGCACGTTGACGCTCGTAATCCTGTGCAACTAAGGGGCGCTCCTCTTTCCTGTAAGCTCGCTCGAGATGATCAATTCGTTTGGCCACGACGCGAAGCCGTTGGTTGGTCTCTCGCTTCTCCTTCTCGATGTGTTGTACTTGAAGACTGATGAGATCGCCAGTATCAAAGGTCTGTTCCTTTTGCAGTCGCTATACAAGAGAAGTTTGTCAGGTGTGTACTCAATAGGCGTCATATAAGCCCTCACCTCGAGGTCTTCGGCTTTGAGCATTCCAGTTTGGATCATTCCCTTAGCGAGTTTATCCGTCTCCTGCTGCCTGATCTGCTCAAGTTCCTTCCTATTCCGCTCCCTCTCCCTGGCCTGCATCTCCAACCTGGACTTGCGTTCTTCCTCTTCCTTCTCTCTCCGCGACTGCTCTGCCCGTCGACCGACTTCTTCCTTCTCTCTCCTGGCAGTCAGCTCACCGAGTAGCTCTCTTCGTCGAGCAACGATAGCACGACGGAGCTGCAAAGCCTTGCGCTCAGCCTCGACTGCCGCAACGAGGGAAGTCAACTTCTCCTTCTGCTCTTCTTCAGTCGTAGCTTGAGATGCCCTAGCGGGAGCATCAAGAACTTGGATCGAGTTGTGCAGACACAATGCCACATCCCCAAGCCTCGTTCGAACGAGCTCGGAGAGGTTAGGTTGCACAGCTGAGCTATCCCTAACAGCCGAAGTGGAAGCGGTAGAAGTCGATGCGCGGGCCGAGTCATCGCCGGAAGTGGTGGCGAAGGGCTCGTCGAGGAAGACGATACAGCCTTCGAGATGGTCCACACGGATGTTGAGTTCTCCACGTCTGGCGCAACCCATCAAGTATGCCTCGATTTGTTCGTCATCGTAGGCTCCCTCAACTTTGGCCTCGCGGAGAGGCTTAACAAGGTCGAGAACGTTGCTGATTTTGATCGAAGAGTAGACCTGGGAGAGGTGGGAAAAGAGCCGAGAGAGGAGAGCCTGATGGAGGAGAGGTAGGTAGGAAGCATACGACGAATTGGCTTCCGATGTTAAAGAGTTCAACAGAGGGGCGATAGAGGAACACAACCAAACAGGGTCGAAAGTGACTTCGAGGAGTTGATACAGAGCCTTGACAGGCGCTGGGGAGAGTTTGAGAACATCTCGCGATAGCTGTAACCGCCCATATGAATGAGAGACTTCATAGGTGACAGAGGAAACGAAAGCTTACAGCGTCCTTGAGCAAGCCCGCTCGGGTCGGGGTCTTGGTCAGTCCAAGGAGGGAGGTCAAACGACCAGCCCTGCCCTTCGCCTCCTCAGGTTCGTCTGAATGTAATCCGACAGGAACCGCGAGAGCGCTGACAAGGACCTGGCCGGCAAGCTTGCTCAGCTCCTCATTAGACTTTCCACCGATGCTGGTTACGATCGCGTAGTATTTTCCCCATGCTGCCGCATGATACAAAGCGTTCCCGCTCATCAAGAAGATCTTGGTGAGCTTCTCGTAGTAGTTGGCCATCATCGCTGGGCGAGGTGCCTTTTTGGCCATCGTGAGGAGGTTGTGGACATCTTCGACGGATCGGAATGCTTCCTGCCAAAGCTCTAGCTCGACAGAGGTATTGAGCTGCGCAAAACGGGTGTCCAAATGGTGCTGCAAGGTATCTGGATCTGAGAGATTGATAGAGTGGGCCTGATGTGAATATTTCGCGACATTGGCAAGGTGAAGACGCAGGGTCTCGCACAGTCTTCGGAACTCGACTTTTCGCTGGTGCTTGAGACAGAATTTGAAAGCTTGCTGGGCGATTTGCTGCAAGAAACTGTGAGCACGAGCCTATTGTGAAGCGCGATATTTGGTACCTGATATATGGATTCCAACCGGGCATTGTTCTTCAAAGTCTCCAGTGAGGTCCGATAGCTCTCCCAAAGGAATTTCAACCAGGGCGTCACTAGAGCTCTGTCCGTCCTGTCCTTGCTTTGATCACCGCTAACTGCACCCAACAAGATGCTCTCCGGTGTCTCGCTCGCTTCAAGATCATCGACATCGACAGCGACCTGAACAGCTGCTTTCTCCTGCGCCTCCTTCACTTTCGCGTCGGCCAACTGAACAAATCGCATGATGACTGTTTCGATGCTTTGCACGCTAGTGTTCTGTGCGATGTTTTTGTATTGCATTAATCCTTCCTTCGCCGTGCGTCCTTTCCGCATATCGACACAGAGTTCGATGAATCGGTTCATGATGGGTTCGAGGGAGGTCAATGGGGTTGATCGGAATCGTTTTGAGGAGAACATTTCAGTCAGAGACTGTAGTGCTGCATGAGCCTGACCGACGGACACTAGGCCCTCAGCTTGCTTGAGCACTGTCTCTGGCTTCGAGAACGGCGCCATCGTGGTTTTCTAAACAGCGTCTCGTCAGTAGATATCGGTAGAACTGGCTTCAATCCTTACTGCTAGTCGTCAGCGACGTTGCGTGCGTCCTCTCAAAAAAATTAGGTTTTGATGACTAAGCTCAGGCTTGCTCAGATGGGAAGCTTCTGCCACACAAGGGCAAATAGCGTGAGCAATTAGAAGGTGACACCCACAAGTGCCTACAAGTGTGCGAATACTTACCTTATTCAGGTTTTGGCGCGACCTCGTCTGGAACTCTGACCTCGAACGGCGGGCTCCATTCTGGTACAGCGCTGGCTCTCCTTGATCATTGCTAGCCATGGTTTTACTTCGCTTTGCGCCGTCTCCAACGGGCCCTTTGCACCTTGGTGGCCTCCGAATGGCCCTTTACAATCACCTCTACGCAAGAAAACACAGCGGGAAGTGGATACTTCGAATAGAAGATACCGATGCTGTACGTTGTAATGGAACCAACGATACACGGAGCCTTCATTTATGCAAGGATGGTTTTAGACGAGATTCGTGCCAGGTTCGGTGGAAGGGATCCGTCAGGCATTAGACTGGGCAGGACTGGAATATGATTATGGTGCGTGCTCATCCTCTAGTCGCGAGGTTGTCGGCTTGTTGACGTGTTTGCTTTTGTTCTAGGACCTGGGAAGGACAGCCGGCATAGTCCTTACTATCAGGTTCTCTTTGCATTATGCTTTCGGACTCTAGTGTCTGACATCTCGTGTTTCAGTCAGAACGGCGCGACCTATATCATTCTTACGCCAACAAACTACTCGAGGTACACCTTCTTGATCAATTTACCATAACCCAACATCTCAGAATAACTGTGCAGAGTGGTCAAGCGTACCGTTGTTTCTGCTCGCAGGACAAACTGGCATCTATAAGGGAAAGATTGGCACGTTCAGGGTCGAACAGAACCTACGACAAAGGTTGTCTTCACTTAACCGACGAGGAAGCTACCAGAAAAGTGAAAGCGGGGGAAAAATTCACCGTCCGTTTGAATGTACGCATCAAATCCTGATATATAACGACCGACACCCACTGACTTCTCTGAAACTCAGGATAGCACACCCCCGAGAAGACCTGACACGCACGACCTCGTTTTCGGTCACGTAAAAGACGCGCATTCCTCCATTGCCACAGACCCCATTCTGCTCAAGTCAGATAGGCTTCCCACCTATCACCTTGCATCTGTAGTTGATGACCATGAGATGGGGATCACGCATGTTCTTCGCGGTGAAGAATGGCTGCCATCTCTTACCCTCCATCTTGATCTCTACTCTCACCTCAACATAACTCCTCCGAAATTTGCGCACATACCTGTCCTCCTGAACCCCGACGGCACCAAGATGTCGAAGCGTAATGGGGATGTGCAAGTTATTGACTACATCGTAAGTGCATTGCAACCTTTATACGGGTCGCCGAGCTGATATTCTGTCTTAGAGACGTGGATGGGAACCAGCAGCCCTCCTCAACTGGTTAGCATTGGCTGGTTGGGGTGCCCGCCACGAGCCTTCGGGATCAACCTCCCGAGAGGAACCCAGGGTCTCAGGCTCACATTCTCCCAGTCCAAAACTTCTCCAGGAAGCACCAGATAGCACACGCGTCATGACATTCCAGGAACTCTTATCAGAGTTTGATTTGGATGCCGTCACACAACGCAGCTCGTCGTTAGACCCCGCTAAGCTCGAGTATATCAACAAACACCACCTCATGAGTCAATGGGAGACGCCAGAGGGACTTCGCCGCTTAGCTGACCGAATACATGACTTGGTGAAGAGCAGATTCCCTAAAAGGTAGTGTTCCGAATTTCTTGAGGCCCACGCATCCGCTCTGAATGATTTTTAGCCAATATACTACCGTGGAGAATGTCATGCATGCCATTCGAATACTCGACGTGCGTGTTGTTAAATGACCTTGGTTGACGAAAAGTTTAATATACCTCGTACAGCGCAGAATCGTAACCCTCACCGATGTCCCTGACCTCGCGCCTTATCTCTTCATAGAACCAGACCTCTCGACAGACGAAGCACAAAAGACGTTTAAACGCGTGGAGGCTGATCGGGGTTCGTTAGTTTTCTTTTACCCTCCATGTTTCCAGTACTGACTCCTCGCAGCTCAAATTCTAGGCTCTGCGGCGTCTATCGTACGTGACCTAGTAGATTCTGGCAAGTGGGAGTCCACATCGGTATCGGATCTCGTCGCGTTGTTCCACCAAGAGCGCGATAGACTGGGCTTGAAAACGTATTTGATGGCTTTGAGGCACGCTCTAACCGGGATGAAGGCAAGACAAGTTCGTCTCGCTGGATTCATGTGCTGAGTCTTCTCTTTTTTGCAGGATGGGCCAGCGGTAGGGGATGTTATGAAGGTGATCGGCCCGGAGAGGACACTTCAGCGATTACATTAGTACTCAATAATCGGTATTCTTTTTATCTTGTTTGGTTCTGTGCTTCAATTACCCACAACTCTTGCGTGTTACCCTTATTGAGTCCCGACCGCTCTTAGGTCCGAAGTGTGGTCAAACCTGATAAATAACATAGATCTAGATACATACATAAATAAGACTCGAAATACCCGGAATACCATGATCGATCCTCGAGGCCTCATCGATCCCAGCCCATGTACAAAACGTCTAAACTGGCCAAAAAAACTATCACAGAAAAAATGTTTAGAAACAAATATTTTCCTTCGCTATTTTTTCCGTTCTCGTCGTCTTCGGGGTCCCTGTTTACCCCCGGAGGATGCTCCTTCCTTCACCTTTCCGGTCTTGTCAGCAGTGGCGCTGAGAAGGTGTGAGAAATGTCTATGAAGAAGAACACCGAAAGCATTCCATAATTGGCACGCACTTCCTTTGCCTCTTTCGTAACTCCACGTTTAACTGCTTTGCCGTTTCATGCATCTGTCGACAGTATGTCGGTGAGCTCTCGACGAAACGTGGACACTGGATTGTGTAGGACGTACTCCTGCTAACTGTTTTCGAGTCTCGGAAGTCTGCAGAAGTAGTTAAGCGCTGGAGCCAACGCACCGGAGCACTTTCAATTGTGGAGAAAACATACCCGAGAGATTGTCGATTTCTTCAGATCATCAATCAACTGTTCAACGACAGCTATGAATAAGGGTAGGTTGAAGAAAACAAGTGGGGTCGGATTACCCTCAAAATCTCGTCCATAGGATCTTCTACTTTTTTCACTGGTTTAGCGATGCCAGCTACCCTCGTGGTGGACATGGTGGTTTCGGTCCAAGGGTGATTGTCGTGTACGGATCCGGAGGCATGGCACTCATCTGACTAGAGTAGGCTCGGCAAACCCCGAAATGGCGGTGAGTCGGGAGGGGCATCTCATGATCCTCGCCACAGAGTCGGCCGTGCAGTGCACCTTGACTCCGAGGCGATCAGTACAGCATAGAACGAATGTTCGTACTCCATACATGGCGGCCAGTTCTCGGCAATGCACGTGATAGCGCCAGGGACTTTTGCAGATTGGACTCCAAGCTACTCCGAGTCGAAGATCTCAATGGTTTTGCACATTTCCCGACAGTTGGAGAACAGACAAAAGACCAAGATGGAAAGGGCGATCAGGGACGTTTACTCTCATTCTTAAGTTGCGCTATCAGCGAACATTCCTCGACGTACTACACCATGACTATGATGATAGCCACTTAGTGTGTGGGACGCCCACTGGCCTCTGCCTCACTAGCACCTATAAGTTCCCGTTCCAATCCCGCGTACTCGATCGTGCACTGCTCGGCTTCTATCTCAGATAGTATCTCTATGTTTCATACGGTTCCCACGCGGCGGATGAGTTAATACCTAGAAAATGAAAGTTCAAATTGACCTGTCTTCCCCCACCGGCATACATCCACGTTTACCTCTTGTCAAACTCAGCAAATCGACCACCATGGGGCTAGCTTACTCGATGTACGACTCCACTTGGCCTCCGAAATCCAAGTGGGGCGTAAACGACATACCCGACATGTCTGGAAAAGTCATCTTGGTTACTGGTGGCAACAGTGGCATTGGAAAGGAGACTGTCAAGGTCGGTACCCTCCGGCAGCTCGACGTCCAAGATTGGGCTAACTGGCTTTGAAGGCTCTACTTAGCCACAAGGCAAGGGTCTATATTGCTGGACATAGCAAGGAGAGGTGTGAAGCGGCTATACAAGAGTTGAGGACTCAGACGGGCAACGAAGCTCTCTTCTTGCATCTGGATCTCGCAAGTCTTAACTCTGTAAAAGCAGCGGCAGATGAGTTCCAAAGGTTAGTTCGCCCAGTTCGCTCGAAAGATCTATTTCAAGTATCTATTCACTGTAATCATTTCAGACGAGAAACAAGGCTAGATGTACTGATCAACAACGGGTGCGCTCCCTGTTATATCTTGTTGTTCGACGAAATTACATCTGTTTCTCTTCGTGAAGGGGGGTAATGATGCCCAATATCAAAGCCGTTACGAAGGACGGGTATGATCAACAGTTTGGGGTCAACGTTGTTGGTGCGTTCTAATATCGTATCCCACCTCTTCTTACACTGCTAATGTCGTGACCAGGACACTTCTACTTCACAAAACTCCTTCTACCCGTGCTATTTGCGGTAAAGCATCCTCGCGTAGTCAATTTGACCTCAGCGGGACACCTACTTCTCAAGAAAGACCTCGATTACGAGACTTTCAAGGACTGCCCCAAACGGGAGAAAACTAACCTTCTTGAACTCTACAACCAAAGCAAGTTCGCCAACATTGTGATCGCTAAAGAGTTTGCAAGGCGCTATGGTGATCAAGGCATTGTCTCCACGTCGGTTCACCCCGGTTTGTCTCTCGTGTGTCTCTGGTTCGGTGTATATGTTGAGTTTGTCAAAAGGTCTCATCGTTACGAATCTTGGTCGGGACATGAACCAGACCGTCGTCAAGATTGTGGTATCTCCTGTCTTAATTGCTTCTGTACTATATTACTTACCGCATTTCAGGGATACCTGTCCTACACTGCGGACAAAGGCGCCCTGACTACGTTATACGCCGCTGCTGCTCCGGAAAGCGCAGATGCCAACGGCAAGGTATCTGTTTATCATCTTGAAAATTTCCGCCTCGTACTGACCCACTGCGTCGCAGTACTTCATTCCGTGGGGTCGAATAGGCAAGCTCCATCCTGGAACCCAAGACGTCGAGACCGGTAGAAAATTGTGGGAGTGGCTCGAAACAGAGACCAACAGGTTCTGATGAACGCGAGGAAAACTTAATCGAGAGTTTGCTACCAGAATGGTATATCAACTAACTGTTCGATGGCTTTGAATAAGTGGGGTCAGTTTGCCTTCAAAATTTCATCCATGTCGTCCTCTACTACGTTTCTGGTAGGGTTGGTGGTCGGGTTGGTATCATCAACGGACATGGTGGTTTCGTCCAAGCGCGCGGAGGCGTGAGACTGACAGGTTTGCCTCTCTCGGCAAACGCCGAAATGGCGTTCAGGAGTCGTTTGGGCAATCTATTATCTCTTCGACCTACTCGCGACAGCAGAGCCAATCTGTGTTTGCTGAAACTCGAAGCTGAGGGCAACATATATGCTAAAGGCTGCTCAGTGCTATAAAGTTCGTGACCTTGACGTTCCTCCTAGACTTGGACACCTTCCCGGACCTTTTTACCGATACGAGTCGGCCAATACCGTAAGTACCGCTACATTCCAGGCCTACAGAGAACTTCACTATGATAGGACATTGCCAACATTCGGACGGCTTCCGAGATGCGGTATTGTCAACCCTTTGAGAGATTTTTATCACGACCTTCTCAATCCATTCTATTAAAAACCGGACCTGTCGATACTAATCGAAGCACGAACAATCTTTCAGCGTTCCGACGGTCATTCGTACTCGTTACCATTCGCCATGACTACAACCTGAGGAACCTACCAGACCCCGGCAAGCGGGAAGCCACATCTACTAGAACGGGCCATACAAGCTAATACAAGCTTGGCTGAAAAAAAATCGTCCCGCTTGGGCCGCTCCGAATTCGTTGTATTTGATTACTACTCAAATTCTCACACCTTTATTCATCATTTACTAGGTTTCTACTATCTAGGATGGACGAGCGGTGGGGAGGCGTCATGAAGGAACTCGGTCCGGAGAGAAAACTAGCGAGCGGCGGTTGCACGTTCAACTCGTGCTTTCATTGATACTTGATTTCGATCTTACTTCACTTGCAAGTTATACTAGTTCCTTGTCTGCTTCTGTACTCCACAAATTCCATTCACAACGGGCCTCTTGTGCCACCCGAGAACAACGATTGCCAGCCGGTTGAGACCCGCGGACGATTCGCGTCGTATCACTTGGTCTCCACTCTCATGTTCACTAATATTCGATTCGTCTTCACTACTTTCCATCCGTCAACGATAGCCGGTCCTTCATCGACATCCTTGCGATTCACAACACCAATGGTCTTACTCCTTGTTCCATGCACAGCCACGCACCCTTCGCTCCCTCCACGGTTTGGGTAGCGGCCGCCCGAACCCAGCGTCTTTAAAAAACCTGGTCCTCGCCGTATCACCAGAACTTTCAAGTACCGCTCACCTCAACAGTCCAATGGCCCCGAACGCCCCAGTCGTGGTATCTTCACCAGGAAAAGTCCTCATAGCAGGGGGATATCTCGTGTTAGATCCCGCATATTCGGGTGTTGTTGTTTCGACATCGTCTCGGTTCTACACGGTCATTCAAGAAAGTTCGAACAATTCGAAAATTCGAGTGCGGTCTCCTCAGTTCGAGAATGCTCAATGGTCGTATTCTGTGGGGTTTGAGCCTTCGATCGCGGTAGAAGCGAGCTCGGAGAAGTGAGTTGACTGGGCAGCCATACAAACTACTTACGTGCTTATGACCTTCTCGTTCAGTTCCAGCAAGAACAAATTCGTTCATCTCGCGTTGCAGAACACATTGGCTCTCGCTGGTGAAGCTCGTGGAGTAAAGGAAATTTCGGAGATTCTCTCTAAAGGTCTCGATATCACGATCGTTGGGGATAACGACTTCTATTCGCAGAGGGCTCAGGTGCGTCGTCAGTGTCCCTTACCAAATATTTTCGCCTTTTGATGTTACTTTGTTTAGTTGGAAGCATTAGGACTCCCTCGAACACTCAGCTCCTTGTCATCGATTCAACCTTTCAGTCCACAGGGCGTATCGCTTGCAGATGTGCACAAGACGGGATTGGGATCGTCAGCCGCTCTCATTACATCCCTTGTTTCTTCACTATTGCTGTACCTCGGTGTCATTCCACCAGAAGCCCTCAAAGACGAGACCCATGAAGGAAGATACCTCGCCCACAATGTTTCGCAATTCATCCATTGCCTCGCTCAAGGGAAGATCGGTAGTGGGTTCGACGTATCTGCGGCCGTGTTTGGGAGTCATATCTATACTCGATTCACGCCGGCTGTTTTGGAAGACTTGATGGGCGATGATGAGGTACGATGCGAGAGATCTCACCTTGTTCTATTCTGGGACCTGCTTGCTGAAAGGGATTTAGAAACGCGCGCGAGCATTGCTTTCCGTTCTATCGACGTCGAACAAGGCATGGGACCATCGTGTCAGGCCTTTTGCGCTTCCGCCGTTGACGCGTATCATCCTTGCGGATGTTGATGCCGGTAGCGATACGCCTTCGCTTGTTGGGAAGGTCCTCAAGTGGCGGAAGGAGGACCCTGAGAAAGGTGCGTTGCAGTTCGGACTTCTCATGGAATTTTCCTTATACTCTGCTTGCAGCCAATGCCTTATGGAACGCCCTCGATACCCTGAACCAGACGTTAGCAAAGACATTGCTTCATCTGACCGACTTGTACTCCAAGGACGCGGCCTTGTACACTCGCACAGTGAGCGAGTTAGCTTCATCGAAGCACGATCAGGTAGGGTATCCTTATTACACGCTCGGAGATACCTTCTTAACCGGGAAATACAGTGGTCAGCTCAAGCAGCGGACAACGCC
The DNA here is from genome assembly GCA_024721195.1 of Marasmius sp. AFHP31. Classification (NCBI taxonomy): domain Eukaryota; kingdom Fungi; phylum Basidiomycota; class Agaricomycetes; order Agaricales; family Marasmiaceae; genus Marasmius; species Marasmius sp. AFHP31. The sequence continues at coordinate 18,554 of JANHQD010001380.1, read as the reverse complement.
GTCGCCGCTTCCTTCAGCGAGGCACACCAAATCTCGGAAGTGAGTCAAAGCCATATATACCAGCCAGGGTTCCTTCAACAAGACATTCGTCTAGAAAATACGTGAAAAGATGCGAGAGATGGGTAGCCTTGCTGGCGTTCCTATAGAACCACCAGAACAGACGAAGCTACTGGACGCGTCGATATCTCAGTCAGGTGTCATCAGTGGAGGTGTTCCAGGAGGTACTTATCCCATTCAAAACCATCTTTCACGGGTGCTGATACATTCCGAAACTTTAGCTGGTGGATACGATGCCGTATGGGTGCTCGTCTTCGATCCCGTCGATAAGCAAGGTCAACTACCTGCTGAGCGCATCGATTCACTGTGGAGTAGCTACAAGGAGCTGGACGTGTCTCCGCTATCCGCGACGGAGAGCAAAGCCAAGGGTATTCATTTGGAGGATTTGAATGCGATACGGGGATTGAAAGAATTGCTATGAAGGAAGGGGGTCGGGAAATCAAGCCTTCTGTGTATTCGATTGGGTTTGTGTCTGTGCTTTTAGCTTTGCCTGCATTACATTGGTGACAGCGCTCATATTGTCCTTCTTCTTGTTGATAGTGTCCTCCAGTGTCTCTAGATTTGTTCGTATGTAATCCACTTTGTTCTTGTAATGAGTTATGGCCTCGGCTCTGGTCTGTGTATCGAGGTGGTTTGATGATTGATCAATAGAAGAAATGATGATGTAGAGTAGGAAACGTACCTTTTTAACGAAGTATCCTGTACCGATATCTACAAGAACATGCTCCGGGTCTGATAACTTTCCAGGGACGTAGAGAGAGTTGGTTAGAGGGACGAGGATAGGTTTATCTGCGATACGATCGTTAGCGTCTCGGTGTACCTGTTCATAGACCTCGACAGACGTACCTTTGTTCTGCGGCTTCAGCTCGTTAACATTTTCGATGCACGACGTAAACTTGGCCTGGGCTTGCTTGAGTTGCGTGAAAGAATTTGTGAGGTGATTCAATTCCTGTTTAAAGATTCCCATTCAAAACTTGTGAGATTCGGAGTGGCCACGATCAGGTTGAAGGCGTACCTCTTCAAACTGTTTTCTGACTTCTCCGAGTTGGCTCAGCTCCAAATCGGAGAGGTTGATCACTTGTGGTTGGGACATTGACTCTGACTCTGAGAGTTAAAGATGAGGGACGCGACTGTGATTATTGTGACGTATTGTGACAGACTAAATGTGACAATGTGACGCTTATCGTGACCAAAGGCAAATTAGCTCGGCCTTGTTTACCGTATTGACACTCTTCCCGTCCTTGACTCTACCCGCCGCAGCCCTTCCGCGATGTCTGGCTCTGATACTGGCCAGAGCTCAAGGCAAGACTTGGGTCTGTAACTTCCGCTTGCATTTGCTTTACTTTACTGAAACGGCAGCTCAGTCGCAATATTCCACGCTTCATTTCACCCGACAAGGGGCAACGTTATAGATTGGTTCTTGAAGACTAACGATGGTTGGTCCAATTCGGGATCGCTATCTAGGCTCTCCTCCTCTCTAATCTCCTCTCAGATATTGAACTTGATAATCTCGAATTCAGCACTCTTCCCAGTGGGCTACATTTGGTGGATCAGGACGTAGTGTGAGCCCGTTCCGTGTGTTCCGTTGATGTGCTGACCTTTTTTGATATGCTTTTCTAGGCACTTTTCGAAGAACGGTCATCAAGGAATATGTGCATATCGAAGAGTCAAGACCGCTGAACAGGGTCAAAGAGGGTTTCGGTTGTCTTCGCTGGGTATCTTGGTTGCAAAGTCAGCACGACCGAAACCTTGGTGTCATGTTGCCGCCCTCAAGGATCTCATCGCAATGCTGTACTCACGGGGAGAGCTCTCCGATTCTCTTGAACCCTCAGAAGCTGACTGGGAACCGTCGCGACGTTACTTTGAGGCACACCAAGTTCGCGAGGAGGGGTCAGGAGAATGGGGTGCTTGGAAAGGCTGGAGTCACGAACTGGACGGGGTGCGTCGACACAGAGTCTGATTCTGATCTGCGTTGCTTACCCTTCATGTTTCTAGGACGACTCTGATCGTTCACATTCTAACCCAACGCTGCACCTACCACATTTGCTGCGAATACTGGGCCCTTCGACTCTCACGCTTTACAAACACGTTATTGGTCGCAAGAGAATTCTTATATATACCCTTCCACCTGTTGAAGCGGCATGCATACTTTGTCGGGTGGCAGCTGACTTTTGCTACGAAGCCCAAGTGGAACCCTCAATTCAGGCTGCTGGTGGGAATCATATGGGTCGTCCTCCCGGGAAGAGCAAGGAAGGGATCAGTGTACTTGGAATGATAACCCTAACGGACCTTGATAGACTACAAGCTGAGTCTCGAACAGGCCGGGGTTGGATTGCTTGTGAGTTCTACGTCACCTTTCCTCGATGATTTTCCTTGACAACAAATTGATCGGACTCGGCAGGCACCACCGACGCTATTTTCCTCGAGAAACCTCCATGTTATGATCTTCTCATAGATCTCACGACTTCCACGCCCAATAAATCTACGAGACCGACATTTTATTCTTCGCGGCCCATAGAACCTGCGCCTTCGAGAGGACCAACCCATCGTTTATCTGTCATCCGTTTCGCATGGAGCGATGTCAAGCTTGTAAGTCTTTTCTTCTTCTTCTCCATCCGGCAATGTTATATTGATATGATACGCATGGTGCCTCTAGTGGAACGAGTTGGACCGTATTCTCCAGCTAGACAGCTCTTCCCATCATGGCGGCTGTTGTGCACCGTTATCCCTCAATGAGCCCCTTAAATCGAAATATGTTGCTGCATGGACTGACGTATGGCGCGTATACGAGGACGTTTGTCTTGTCTGTGCTGGCCTTTGGATGGGATCTTGGCGAGGGAATTCCACTGCCTCGTATTCAACTGCAAATGGGTCGGCCAACTGGGGTAGCATTCGTTTGGAAGGAGACGACGATCTTACGTTGGACGGGCTCACAGAAACTGGCCAGATGCGCAATCTGGGACAGGGAATTGAAGGTCGTCCTACACCAACTAACAAGTCGATGAGGCGCGCGAGTGCGATGTCGTGGTCGAGTGGAAAGGCTACAATGGCATCGGGCTCAGGAGGAGCACCTCAACAAGCGTCGACATCGACAAGTCATAAACTCCCTCCGGAGGCTTCGTCGTCATCGTCAATCGGTCATATTGAGAGGAATGACGGTCAATTACGGACGACCTTGGCGCTTTTACAAACCTTTCACGCACATACTTCCTTCCAGCTTTCAACCCTAGAGTCTTTCCTACCACGTCGGGAAGACCGTGATGGGAGTCACGTCGTGCTGACTCCCAAAGACGTCCTTACGTTCGAACTAGGACCTTACAGTTCCTCTGACGAAAATTATTTGGAATGGATCGGCGCTGAGTACGGGGGTGGATCTCTTGTAACAGTCAAACGAAGCTGGAAGGATCTTTTTGGGATTGTGTTTGGGTACGGTTAAACGTGTGTAGATTCACAGCAAATTTTTGGGCATATTAAACTGTTCTACTCACATTCATACCCAGTTACAGTATTATTATTATTCTTGGTGTACGTTAGCAGATACCCGCGAAAAGCAAGCCATGGTCATGATCTGGGCTTTCGACGAACTTATCTCCGCATGCTCTCGGTCGCAGTTGAGTTCTCTGGGCGACAGGTCTTTTGCGCTCAGTATGTGGTTACATTTCGGATGTTCTTGGTGGTATATTCGGGGCCCCGCATTTTATGCGCACCTTGGACGAGCTTGAAGATCCCGTTGACATACCCACATTTTTCCGTAAGAACGTCCAAGACATTCGAGCTATTCATCGCTTTCTTGGCTCCTACATGCTGTGGAGGGTTCGGTGTGAAGGGTGTGGAGGGGCGTGGGGCAAAGTGGCTTTTGAAAGTTAAGTTGGTCTCCCAAGAGATCCCGTATTTCAAGGCTCCAACTTTTGAAAGCGCTCACAGGTGATCTCCCTTTCCGAAACACGGTGCGTGCCACCCAGCAGGCGCCCCGTCTTCACCGTCTCTACCGGGGTAGATACTAATGTAGTCAAGGCCGGTCATGTTTATGGGGATGAGGATATGTGGATTGGCATCTGATGATGCGTTCAAACCGTCGTCTCGAGGTGATCATTGTAAGTCTGTATACACGCAGTTTATCCGGGATCTTCCATCATCTCACGACCGCACAAGCCCAATACTATAGATCCCACGTCGACTCCATCCGTGCCGCCGTTCTGATTTGTGATATCGAATCTCGATGTCAGTTTCGGTGAGATCCTAGCTTGGTGATGCTGAGAAGAGGAAGCTGGGAAAGAAGTGAGCTGTTTTCTTCGAAACTTGATGGTGGCTGAAGTGAGTTCTACTGGTACCTTCTGTGTTCCAGAAAAAAATCAGCGACAAGAAAATGAATCGCGGTCTCGGTCATCTCCGCTGCGGTCCCCTACAACTAGCAGAGCTATTCTGCTTTGTAAAGGTCATAGGATACGATCCGACTCACCGAAGCCCCAGGAAATCCTGCATTCAAAGGTGAAATACGACATCCCGGCCACTACAACTCACACTTGATGGTGACATGTGTTCGACTGTACTTCCCGCTCCGCGTACTTGCTGTCTCGGTTTAGGTAGCGGTAATCCCTGTGCGCTGCGCCCCTGACCCCTCAGTACAGCTCATCTTCATCGCGTCGGCCTTAGGGGTCCACTGGCCTCAGCAAGTTGTAAAATAGCACGAGGGTGCTTCTTTTCTCACGCAACCATCGTCCGAAGATCGCCAGAGACTGGCCAGAGATAAGCACTCTTTCACTCGCATGTCACTTGGTGAGTCTGCCTCAGCTCTTTTTCACTCCCTACGTTTTAACATAGCATCTCTATTTTCAGTTATCCTTGAGATTTATCTCGTCGACTCGACCGGAACGGTCCCGTCCTCAGATTCCTTACATCGAGCCCCCAGCGCACCTAACCCTTGAGGACCGGGCCTTAATTACATTTCGGTGAAGGATCTACAGCCCAGCGCATACCAAACATGCATATAAGCCTCTTTTTCCACAGCTTCTCCCGTCCGTGTGGTCGTGGTTACCTTTCTCAGTTCAAGAATGCAGTCTACCTGTGTATGTCCTCGGATTTGCCATTTCCCTCGCTTATAGAATTCATTCGACTGCTGCAATATTACCTGGTATCCAATCATGCAACAATCTGATACTTACGCGTCACTGATCAAAACACGACGAATGTATGTGCACTCACATCTCCCGGTCGCAAACGTCGTGCCTCCGCGGCATCTGCTCAGGTCTTTCCTTTACAGAGTGGCTCGGTATCATTTTATGTATTTAACGGTTGGAGCGCTCTGCACGTTTTGGCGTTTTCCTTCTGGTGAATTCTCGTCAGCCCCCCAACTGCTCCAACTATAGACGTAGTTTTTTAGCGAGAAGATTTGGGTGATGGCATCGGTGAGAACATGCATAATTCCCGTGGCGTGTTGTTCCTCAAACGTAAACAGGGCAATTTAAGCCAACCGTCTCTCAGGAGCGTGGTTGCCCTCGACAAAGGTCTTCTTCATACCACCATGTCTTCCCCTCCATCCGAAAGGACCGCCACTCTACCCGATAACACTTCTGAGGTCGAGAAACACGAATCGCAGGACAGTGAAGCCTCAAACTTAAATCCACCTTTTGTCGATGGGGGAGTTCGGGGCTGGTCGACCGTCGCCGGATCGTGAGTCCTTCTGAACTTAGTTCGCATGCCCCTATTTATGGATGCTTTCTAGATGGTTCCTCCTTTTCAGCACACTGGGGTACGCTTTCTTTTCTGACGCGTCCGAAGACAGTGCTGAGTGCCAGTAGCTACCTGTATTCCTTTGGTGTCTACCAAGGCGCGTCGTATTCGATGGTGAATGTTGGGTGGCGCAACTGACGTTCTCCGAAGATTTCTATACGCGGATCTATCTTCCCTCCTCCACTACGAGCAGCATCGCGTGAGCTTGGTATATGAAAGCCCTGTGCATCCCTCACTGACTGAGTCTCTTCGCAGCTGGATGGGTAGTGTGCAACTAGCCCTTCCATTTCTGATTGCGGTGCCAGCTGGACGTCTGTTCGATGCAGGATACATACATTCTGTCATTGCTACGGGGTCGGTGATCTTCTCATTCTCGTGAGTCATACCTCGACTGGTTCTGTGTCGGTGTCGGCTAACCAGACGCAGACTCTTCATGCTCTCCCTAGCCCAACGAGATCAGTATTACCAGGTAAGGTTTGGCCTATACTTTTTGTTCGCAGCCCTACTGCGCAGAATCATGACCTATAATTGAACCAACTGCCAATTTCGTCAGATGTTCCTCAGTCAAGGGCTCGGCATGGGAATTGGGGTTGGCTGCGTTCAGCTTCATTCAGCCACAATCGTGAGCCGGCATTTCGTCCGACGGCGTGCTTTGGCATATGGGGTCGCTTTGACTGGCGCTTCGGTTGGCAGCGTCGTTTTTCCTATCTGTGAGTCCAAAAAACTTCTTCTGAGATCATCACTCATGCCGGTTGAACCGCGACTCCAGTACTGAAGTGAGATTCCACTCGGCGACCGAGTTCCCGAACCCAAATAACATTCTTTCAGTCACCTCATATACTCCATCGGCTTCGCGGACGCTGTGCGCGTGTCTGGGTACATCTCTTTAGGCGGCCTGGTGGCGGGAAACCTACTCGTCCGAACACCCACAAAAAAAATTGCGTTCAGAGAAGCTCCGCCGACATTCCTTAGCTTCCTCAAGGACCCAGCATTCGTTTTTTTCGTAGCGGGGTAGGTCTCCGGGATGTTGCCCCTCTCACCTGGTCTGACAAGGCTTCTACAGAACTGTCATCTCATTTTTAGGTTTCTATTTTCCCAGTAAGTTCACGGGAGATCTGCACTTCCCTTGCTACTACGAGATCTGGCATGCTAATGCCGCCGAATCCCTAGTCATCTATCTCCAACTTTTTGCAGTTGAGAAGTCCATCGATACGAAAATGGCATTTTATTCCGTGAGTACCGAATACTGCCTCCTTGGTAGGCTGCGGCTAAACGGTCATCTGAACTTTCTTCATAGATTGCCATCCTCAATGGCTCCGGTGTCGTTGGACGCATCGTCGCCAACCATATGGCAGACGTTTTCGGCCTGTTCAACATCCAAGTACCGTGTACATTCATAACCGCTGCACTCATCTGGCTCGTTTTGGCAATGTAGGTGTTCTCGTCGCTGTTTCATCCTTGGCACTCACACCTTCTAGAAAAAATGTGGCGTCCCTCGTCACAGTGTCCGCGCTCTATGGCTTGTTCTCTGGAGCCTGTACGCGTTTCATCCTAAGCTTCGATCACCTATGAATTGCCACCTCTAACCTCGATATAGGGCTCTCCTTGTGCATGGTCGCCACCGCGGTACTATCCAAGTCTCCGTCCGAAGTCGGGTGAGTAAATCCTGTGTATTTCTCCGTTTCAGATCTAAACGGTGGGTTGGTGCAGCGCGAGGACCGGTATGACGATGGGCGCTGTCGGTGTGAGCGTCCTATTCTCCGCACCAATACAAGGAGCAGTGCTTGGAAAGGATGATATGTGGATTAGATCCGTCGCGGTGTCTGCGGTAAGTTCTATATTCTAGTTTCCGTCCGCTCTTGCAGCTCTCCTCTGATAAAGTTCCGTTTGTATAGTCATTCATGCTCGTCGGAGCCGTTCTGACGCTGGTAGCGGGCGTTCTCATGCACAAAGGAAAACGAGGGCCATGATGTGTTGATCATAAGGGCCTCACGTTTGACCCACATGCTATTTAACTTATCTTGGACGTTTTCGCATCTGTCTTGCATAGATTTGTACTACCAAATACCCCATGTAACATACCATCGTTCACCTTCCTTGAGTTTTAGACATATAGCCTACAACACAAGTCTAGAGCCTATATTATACATAAGTCAATGAAAATTTCACGAGCACCCTTCCACCAGAAGCCTTTCCATCCATTCGTAGCATTCGCGCCAATCTCCAGCCCTGCTGCATGTAAGCAAGACGACCAATAAACACCGACAAGGGCGCGTCTCTGCCAAATTTATCTTCCTTTATCAAGAGCCTGCAAGGGGGATCAGCGGGTACGAAGAAAGGCACAGATATGAGGTTGCACATACCGAACGAAAGCCAAGTCATCCTCTTCAAAAACCCACTCAAACCGTTCATTCCACATTATATTGCTGCCTACCCCCAAAACATCGTTCGTCTTGACCGACTTGGACTTCCATTTCTGACCCTGCTCCGCATGATAGAGTTTTGCGGTGATATACGCGTGGAACGAGCCGCCTTCGTCGCCACTTGGACAAGGCAAACCGCTAACCCCAACCATCTCAGCGTTGAGTCTGACTCTCCTCTTCCCCTCCCCCTCGTCATCGCGATAGTGGATCATATGTTTCGGTTTGAGGACCCACCCTGGAGTACCAACGAACATGGCCTCGTTGAACCCCATACCTTTGTCATACCTTTGCCAGTTTAGAGTGACGATCTGGGAGCCGTTGCGCCAGAATTTGAGCGGGTTCATGTTGCTGGAATTGATGCGGAGGCCGTTAGGGTAGACTCTGTGTAGGTGTCTTCTCGCATTGTCAATCAGGTGGTAAAGAGATTGAGGGAGGAGAGAGGAGATAGAGGGCTCGGAAATGTTGATGAGAAGGTTGCGAGGGTCGGTCAACTCTGAGTAGTGTGTGTAAGTGAAAGACTGGTGTTAATCAAGTGTCTCTAATACCTTGATCAAGCCAGCCTTTCCGAGGTTTCATGCTGCGCGCGTAAAAGCCTAGTTCGGCGAGTTCGGGAGAAATGATACCCCGTCCTTCGTGCTCGACGATAGCCTTTGGTACATCGCCGTCGTTATCATCTTCAGAGGATGAGGACGAAGACGTGGAGAGTGGGTTATCGGTCTGAGTGTTCTCGCTAAAATAATATTCAATCTGGGGACGTGGTCAAATCAAAGAAAAGTATGGAGTTCACAGCTACATACCATGAGTAGGATTTTGCCTCGGACATCCTTTGGAGAAACCGTGTTGAGACCTTCGAGTTTCCCATGAACAAGTTTGGTTCCCCAGGCCTCCTTCATGATTTGTACAAGTTCGTCTTGCCTTTCGAGGCCAACGTGGCACTCGAGGCTGACAAGAACGGGCCAGTCACCATCGTGAATGGCATTACCAATTGCAACGCAAACGCTTCGGAAGGTAACGCTCTTGCTGAAGGTATGGCCATGGGTGACAATGAGCCCTTTTGAGCTGGGCCAAACGTCTATTTCAACACAGCGTGCGTTCCGGGATATGACGTGCGTATATGAAGCGGCAGAAGAGCGCCCCATCAGCTGTCTACATAGCAGGTAGGTATTGTGGGAAGACCTAAGGGTAAAAGGCTCATTTTGAGTCGTGATTGCATGTACCGGGAGATAAAACATACGAAATGAAGTAGTGGGTCAATGGGAAGGAGTCGTCTATTTCCTGCGGCGATAAAATTGTAGACCGTTGGAGCTCATCGACGGACTAAGTATTTCCCAGGTAAGTTGTCATCTCGCTTGAATTGGACTCGAAGAAAGCAAACTGTTACTCACGATATTCTGGGCCTCGATGAACTTGAGAATGTCAGGGCTGATATATGAGTGCTCCCCAGGAGGCTTCACGTTATGGTCAGTGTCGACCCGATATGCGTCGAGCTTGTCGTTCCAGTCTTCGTCCTGCGTTTCTGCCATTCCCAGATCAATAAGGTAGTCCAGCTATCCGCTTTGAGTACGGGGTGGAATGGAATGACGGTTCTTGGTCAAGTTGCAAGCTGAACGTGAACTCGGGCTTGGTCGCTGCTTATAGATGGGTAGAGTAGCTTGCGCAGTCGATATGACGAAAGGCTTGTCCAATGCCTAGGGAACCTTTGGAGAAAATATGATTCCGGGTGATGCATGATGAGTGCACAACAATTGCCTACAGTTGGCTTGGGAGCTGCCACACCGCCATGTTTGCTTAGTAAGCAGAATGCTGTCCCTGTTGGACCCTGGTCAGAAGCTGCGACCTGGTTCTAACCAAAACCACCATGGCAGAAGCAAAGGTACGTATCGAATTCTCTCATCTTTACATACTCTTAAATGTCATCGCCAATAGCTTGCTATGTCTCGAGCGCTAGGCGCTGCATTTCTAAACCACCAAGTCGAACAACTCGAGAAATCGGTATCGAATGGTGCTGCATCAGGGAACTGGAGAGATCGTCGATTTACTCAACAAACCAACGGTCACTCTTCAGGGCCAGGTGGCAAGAGGACGCCCGGCTCGCCCAAAGCCATCAACAATAGGAAGAAAGGGACCGATATGCCGGCTGTCGTCCTCCCCAAGGCGGCAGACGGGAATAGGAGGAAGTCCGGAGATGACTCGGGGAAGGATGCGGACATCGTCGTCGTTGATGCGAGTGTCCTTGTTCACTCCCTGGACAAACTCAAGAAGTGGAGTAGAAACGGGAGGGAAGAAGTGGTCATCGTGCCACTGGAAGGTGAGCAATTGTCCTAATTTGGTCTGTTGAGTTGAATTGATCACAACAATCAACAGCTTTGAACACACTCGATCTTCTGAAGAAAGGGACTCATTCTCTCGCTCAGAGAGCCAGAGCTGCATCTCGTACCCTTGAAGCCCAGGTCGGAACTAACCCTCGCATCAGGGTTCAGCGAGATGACGCTTTCGTATTGTGGGACAATATCAAGTTTACCGACAAATCAGCGGACGAGAAGGGCCTTGCCCCACAGAACTCGCCTGAATGGGTCCGTAGGACAATCTGCTGTGCCCGGTGGGAAGCGGACAACGCCAAAGGCACCGTACCTTCTGTCGCAAACCCGAAAGTTGTGCTTGCCGTGTGTGACCCGTCCGCTGGCTCTCCGCAGATCTCCACTCTCAGGCTTACCGAGGACAGCAATCTCTCACCCGTACCTGGACCTGCACCATCGAATATGAGCAAACACGAGCCACGCACTGCGGGCATCCAGGTTTCACAATGGGCGGCGAAGGCCGGCATCGACATTCTCAAGGTCGAGCCCGTCGCTCCACAGGCGACCGCAAATAGTCATGCTCGTTCTTCCTCGGAGGATGAACGGCCGAAACGTGTTCCCAATAAAGGAGCGCCTCGACGTGGTGGCGGTCCTCATAATCCTCGTTCGGACGCAGACAAGCTGAGAGGAGGTCTCGTTGAACGTTCTCCGGCCGTATTGGCAATGATGGAAATGGTCAAACGCCCTGATAGCAAAGCCGTACGCGTTCTCGCGAGAGGCGAGAAACTCGATCCTTGATTTTCAGGGTTGCATCAATAACAGAAAACCATTGCCATCGAGAAACCGAAGAAACGGTTTAGCTTTCTCGAGTTGTCCTTTCACCTTCCACACTCCCTCGTGTTCATGTCGCCATGTCGGTTCAGTTGTCAGTTCGTTCACACAGACCCCTTTTTCTTCTCTGTCTGGTTTTTCGGATTTCGGAGTTGGATGGAGTAGTGTGCTTGACAGTTTTTCCAGTGAGTAGTGGTCCCTCCCTTGTCTACATCCTACTAACTAGCCCTATCTAGATCGCTTTGCGACAGTGGCTGAACAACTCGTTCTGATTCCATCATTTCGTGGCACTGAAACGGACAACTTTCTACCCGATGACGATACTTTACTTTGTGTGGCGGGCTCGGGACATTATATCTGCAGTTACGTCGATGCGAAAGCACAGCGCAGGATTGTTTGTGTCTGAAGCGGTGGCCACGTATCGGACACCCACTTCTATGTTCTATGACCCTCTACCTCAGTGCGATCCTTCAATGCGATGTATGTGTATGATATGTTTCTTTTCCTTTTTACTCGTTGTCAACTATGTCTTTCCTCTTATAAGTAAATTCCGTAGGATACTCTATCGGTAGTCTACGGTAGATCTCGAATTCAAATATCTCTCTCTTCTACTTGTTCAGAACTGGCTTGATGGAGCTCAGAAATCAACTGCAGTTGCATGACGGTATGGTAGGAACAAGATAGAAATGTACGTTTAAGAGTGAATAAGGGAATGTACAGTATCTCTGCGACAAGTAGATGTCGAGCATGAACGCCAAAATAAGATGGGTGTAAAGTAAATGGTCGAAGGTAGGTCGTGATGGGGCTTATTACTTGAGACCTGACAAGTTCCCCCCAGCTGCCTTCTCAATACCCTCTTTCATCTTCTCCAAACTGCTCAATGCGGTCTCTCGCCTTCGCCTCTCAGCTCCCCTGCCCTCATCCGCATCATCATCGTCCTCCTGTTCCTCGGCTACCATGAATTCGGACATGAATGCGGCCACGCCCTTCTCACCAATTTCCGAATGTGCACGAGGGCCCCAACGCCATTCGTATTGTACGCCATGATCGTCATCTGCTTGAGTAGCTCGTGCACGTTTGCCCGGTCCACCCTTCTTCTTCCCCTCTCCGACGGCACGTTGGTCGATGAAACCTTGCCTGATGAACAAGTCGAGAAGTCGGTCGAGGGGTGTTGTTCGTTGAACCGAGAGAGCGGACATGTGTACTTCGGAGTTACTTGTCAAATGAAGCCTTTTCAAGTGTTTTCGGAGGTCGCCTACAGGGAAAACGGTGGGTCTGAATTGAGGCAGAATTCCAGAAAAAAACAAGGGGCTTACCGTCATCAAGAACCCGTCCACTGACGAGAATGAGCGAAAGTATGACATGGAGTATACCGGTCGCTTCTACCTGGTCTGAAGTACTCCAGGATAAGATACTGCCATAACTCTGAATCCCGCTGTTTTCGTCCTGAGGTCTTCTCTCGTCCTCATCGTCGCTTGGTTCATCCGCCAATTCTTCTTCCAAAATCTTGTCGTGCATGAGGGCCGAATATTCAATCAGCCCGGGGTGTAGAATCGATCGAACGATGTATGTTTTCGAACCCGCGGAGGAGGCTAGGAGGTTGTGAGTCACCCCATTTCGGAGTTCACCTTTTGAAACTTACCTTTCTTTTTTCCACCTCCGACTTTCTTCGCCTCATCGGCTGCTTCACCATCAGCGTTCGGTGCGGAATCTGCTTCCAAAGATGCCTTCGAAGGGAGTTCTGCAAGCTCCATGCCGAAAGTTTTCGATAGTATGCCATTCGCGGCGTCAAGAACATAGTTAAAACTCCGTGAGTTCGTTCCTAGCACTATTTAAACGGAGTTAGTGCAAGTTCAAAGAGGACGATTGGTTGTTTGTCTACCTTTCTTCGTGATCTCCTCTCGGCGTAACGGGACTCTTCGATGTTCCGTGAATAAGGCCAGTCTGACGAGTTCGTTGGCCTTTCTTTTGATGTCCTAATGATGAGTCCACAAAAAGTGAGAACCGAAAATTCTTCAACGAGTTGCAGAGTGAATTCACACCGTGTCGCCACCATCGCCCCCTCCCTCATCGACATCCATGATTCCATAGTCGTCCTGGGTTTGCTGAGGTGTTTCATCTTCGTCATCAGACTCTACGCGACCTCTAGCCGCTCTCGAGCGCTGGCTAGGTTGGGTTCTGGGCTGTGTTGCAGCCTGTGATGGCCTCTGGGAACGAGTAGCTCGAGGTGCCATTTACGCGATGGTGGTCAAAACAAGAGTGACAAACGCGGTGTGACGCCACGCGTTTTCGTTCCCCATGTGCTAATCGGAGCCGTGAGAAGTCTCTGACAATGACAATGTCCACCAGCCTGGACCTTGACCAACTCATTGACTCATGGTACGCAACGCTCCGTTCCACAAGACGAGCTTTCACGGTTAAGGCTAGGTATGTTACCCTCTTAACCATGTGGAACTGACAGAGAGCTCACTTGTACCTCTTGACAGTGACTACAGTGACTCAAGTACTTGAAGTTCCACGACCATCGGCGGCCGGGTCTATGAGTTGTAACCACCAGGCCTGAGGCCAGCTGAGACTATCGGGTTTAGGGCAATATCATCTGGACATGTACCTGGGCCACCTAGCCGCTTCCGGTCAAATTTCTCAATACTTTCGTAAGGCTGGTAATGCGAACTTGTATTCAAAACCATCATCCTTTCGGGTTTCTTGGCCGAGTCGGATTTGCTTCCAACAGCAACCCGCATGTTTCTTGTGGATCGGTATGGGTGCGTGTGAGAAGGATGGTCCAGGTAAGAAGTCCTAGCAATATCTTTCTCCTGCGGATTCCTGACATATCCCGATCAAATAGGTCACGGAGAACGGCGGCGTTCAGTCTAATTTGGCCTGCCCAGCGGAATGCACTATGTTCTACGAGCAGGTCCATCTCTCGGATTTGTGGACAAAGGAACTGCCAGAATAAGTGTGATGGACTAGCGTAAGCAGCTCGGCGGTCCACTCAGGTGTCTGATGAGCCTTCTGACCCTGCTCAATACGGTGAGCTAGTATTTAAAGCATCGTCGTGTTCCGCAGAAGAACCCAACGCTCCTCTCAACTTCTCTACCAGATCGTCGCTTCCCACCACATAAGGATGAGGCAGACATCGTACAGAAGGTTCTGCGGAACACTGGCTCTCTTGGCCCTACACCCGATCCTATCTGAGGCAGCGCTATATCAAGACGCCTCCGAACTACCCTCTGACAGCTTTGACTTTGTCATTGTTGGTGGTGAGTCTTGGTGCTGTGATTTCACGCGTGAACGTGCTCAACTGCCATCAATAGGTGGAACGGCCGGAAGCGTCCTCGCAAATCGACTGACTGAGAACGAGGACTTCAGTGTTCTTGTCCTTGAAGCTGGTACCAGGTTCGTCTCACAGTACTTGCATATCTCCGATGACCTGACAACAGAGAAATATAGCAACATCACATCCCCTTTCATCGAGGTACCATTCTACTGCAACCCAATTCATCCGCAGTTCGACTGGAACTACACCACCATCCCCCAAGCCGGTCTCAACAACCGTACTGTTACTTTTGCCCGAGGTTTTGTGCTAGGTGGCAGCAGCTCCGTTAGTGAGTTCGCTCCCACAGTTATACTTAGAATCTGGGATCCTGACCGATCGCCCCTCAATAGACGGTCTTTTCTACTCACGCGGTACAGATGACGACTTCAATCGTTACGCAGCTGTCACCGGGGACGATGGGTGGTCCTGGGACAGACTTCAGCCCTACATCGCCAAGGTATGGTCCCAACTCTTGTGGCTGGCAACGTACGTGCTAACATCGGGGCCCACACGCTGCTTGTGCCATAGAACGAGAAATTCACCCTTCCCGCTGACGGACACGATATAACCGGACAATACGATCCAGCGGTTCATAGTCTCACAGGAATGAACGCCGTCAGTCTTCCCGGGTGGCCTCGCCCGATTGACGATCAGGTCATTCAGGCATCTCATGAGCTTGGGAACGAGTTTAGCTTCAATTTAGACCACAATTCCGGGAATGAACTTGGGCTGGGTGAGGCGTCGTCCCTGCATCGTCCTCCACAACCCGTGTTTACCGTCTTCACATTCACTTCAATTCAGGCTGGGCGCAACTCACAGTGAATGGTGCAAAGCGCAGTAGTGCCGCGACTTCTTACCTTGCATCGGAATACCTGGAAAGAAAAAATCTGCATATTCTCGTGAACACGCGTGTCACTCGGCTTTTCGAGGTCGGAGACGAAGGACTTGATTTCCGTGGAGTTGAATTTGTACAGGCCCGGGATGGTGAGTATCCATCTCCAAAGGGAGTTCGATTCTTCAGGCCGCTAAGCGATAGATTTCAGGCTCACCTCACCGTGTAACCGCCAACAAGGAGGCGATATTGTCAGCAGGGACAGTCGGATCGGCGCAAATACTATTGCTCTCAGGTGTGGGCGATGCCGCCCACCTGACATCGGTTGGGGTTGAACCAATTCACCATCTCCCTGGAGTTGGTCAAAACCTCTCAGACCATACGCGGATAGCAACCAACTTCTATGTCAACTCTACGGACACTTTTGACCAGATTTCAAGGGACCCTGCCTTGTCCGATCGGCTGTTCCAGCAATGGAAAGTGAATGGCACAGGTCCGCTGGTTGATACGTTCATCAATCACTTGATCTTCCAAAAGCTAGACGATAGCGTCATGGAGGCCAATGGCTTCGACTTGGACGATCCTGCAGCCGGTCCTAACTCGGGCCACATTGAATTGGGTGTTTCGGTCTGTCGAGTTATCTTAATGCTGTATACGCTCCTACTGACACGACTTCAACAGAACGGTTTTGTTGGTGCGCTACCGAGTACCGGAAATTTCATGGGAGTCACGACCCGTGTCATTTCGCCCACTTCTCGTCAGTATCCAGTATTCTTTCCATTTACCGACCGAGCTGACGTCGATGCCTTGCTTTTGTAGGAGGTTTCGTTAAGCTGAATACCTCAAACGTTTTCGACCAACCTCTGATCAATCCGGCCTTCTTAAACACCCGCTTCGACATAATAGCTATGAGAGAATCCGTGAAACAGGCCCTCAAATTCGTCACTGCGCCTGTTTGGGACGGATATGTACTGGGACCATATGGGGCACTAGCAAACGGAACGACTGACGACGAAATCGATGCCTTCTTAAGAAGCCAGACGGGTACCTCAGCGCACCCCACGGGTACGCTCCAGATGTCTGCGAAGGATGCTGGATACGGAGTCGTGGATCCTGACTTGAGGGTGAAGGGTGCGAAGGGGCTTCGGGTTGTAGATGCTTCCATCTTCGTGGGTTACATTTCGTCTTTGGATTTGCGTTATGTGCTCATATACCATTTTCAGCCCTTCGTTCCCAGTGCACATACGCAAGCCCCTGTGTATATCATCGCTGAACGGGCAGCCGACCTTATCAAGGAGGCTTGGGCGTAATAGTTCCTCTAAAACAATTCGGACAATGTATTTCTGTTGAGATAAGAATTGTAGAACACTAAATCAAGAATGAAAACACTATCACTTCAAAGAGCCTAGCATTTGCGCCGCAGCTTGGGCCCCAATCGACGGGGAGTAAGCGACCGACGACTACCCTTGTCTCCGCCCAATCCTCACTCCGTAATGGACGTATGTGATACATTCCTTAGGTCAGAGCCTCGAGGTCTCTAACCCTATAAAAGAGGCAAAGATGGAAGCGGCAAGGACTCGGAGATCTTTACAAGGCCTAAGATAAGATTAGATCTAAACCTTAACCCTAGTGGTGGAATATTTCGGGTTACACCCCCGTTCGTCGTTAAACACTGTCTACGAACATCATGGTGCGTTACTCATCGTCTAGACGCACTGTTACCCAGCTGATTGCTCTCATCGTTTGATTAGGGTGGAGGCGCGAGATATCCGTACCCTAAACACGTCTGGTCACCTGCTGGTCTGTATTCCGCCTCCGACCATCCTGCACAACGTCGGCGCTGACGACTCTTCGTCCTGTATTGAATCTAGGTGGTTGGTGGACCAGGCCTTCAAATTGGAAATCCAACACTGCTATCTACACGATTGGAGCATCCTTAATCCTGTTTGGTGTATTCCGGTTCAGCTCCGCGAAAGAGGTGCGTTTCTGCTAGATGTTTACAGTGAAGAAGGACTTCTGATTACTGTTGTTGCATTACAGACTCGATATATCCTACCTCAAAAGGATACAGACTCGTGGACGTTCTCGGTGCGTAGTAGAGACTTTGATTCGCGGTGCACATTACTCATGACAATTTTAGTATTCAAAGCAGATGCAGGAACTGAAGGAGAAGGAGAAGCAATAGAGTTTCGACATAGAAGATGTACACGCACAGTCATTTGCTTTGAATCCGACTTTTCTTTCTACCAGCCATTACTTGCCCAGACAGCCTGAGGAATCCAATTTCCATCCCTTGCGACTTAGTGCCAGAACGACAGCGTCTTTACCCTTCCTTACACTGGTATTTTTGATCTTGTATCGAACTACCATAGTGCAGTCCTTCTCAGGTTCGAGTCATGGGTCTCGAAGTCCACTCGACCGTTTTGGCTCGACTTACACTCGCTCACTCGACTTCCGAAAAGTATCACTAAAATGACGTGAATACACACACGCTCGTTTATCAATTTCAGGTCACTGCTCAACAATTGTTGAGAGGTAGAGATGCAGAAATCCTACGGTATACAACGCGGTCATGAATCCGAATCACGCTACAGGTTCACCTTCAGTACTCAGTGTCCAAGATATCCTTTCACTCTCCACATCGTAGAAAGGCTGTCCATCTAATCGAGTGCACGCATAAGCGTACATAGCGTCAAGAAAAAGGATGCTCACCAGATTGACGAAACCTTCTTCTCGAACGACCTCCGCGACGAGCGATTCCAACCTAGCTGGTGGTAGTTCATACAATCGGGTACCCTCACGCAAGGAAGCAAGAAGTAGATCTGTCGGGGCACTGACACTGGCACTGGCAGAGGGATTGCGTGAGTGAGTAGAAGGTGCGATAGTTTGTGAAGACGCTGGATGATCCGCATCTGCAAGAGGCGCTGAAGAAGGATTAGAACTCGGAGGAAGCGAAGACCACTGCGGAGCAAGCATTGGTTCGGGTTGAGACTGAGGAGTTGAAGAGGGCAATTGACTGGATACTGAGGTGTGTGCAGGTAGAGTGGCTTGTTCGGGCAAAGCAT
>JANHQD010001375.1:0-14665 GCA_024721195.1 Marasmius sp. AFHP31 | reverse complement strand
GCTCAGTAGATAGGAACCATGTACTTTAGTTTCCGTCTATTGTCAATCTCGTTCTACAAGCTTCAAGCTCTTGTCTGGTGTGTTTCATAGTCTCAAGTCTCGTACTAACCTTCTGTTCTCGTCGTTCTAGGTCTTTGGTTAAAGTCCTTCATCGATTGCGACCGTCCGCGTAACCCAAAAGGACAACCCATACCAAAACTCCGCGTTGCTACCTGGCAGGTTCGACCCGGAAAACACACCTTCGATCGGCGATCTCAGGTATCCGCGTTGCGTGTAGGCTTGAATCATACGTTTGAACCAGTCAGAGGCTCTGCTGTGTTCGGGTGTATTTCATTTCTCCGCGTTCTTTCTTCTCATTTCATCTTCCGGCTTGACGTAGAAAAGAGGCCCGTTACAGTGAAGAAGGAAAGGGAAAGGGTGGAATCAAGTAAGCACTTACTGTTTGTCTTTGTTTGGACAGAGTTGAGAAGAGGGTATGGTGATGATGAGAGCTAGAGGAGAAGAAATGAGGGAAACAGAAAGGATGGTATCAGGTAAGCACTTACCATCTGTCTTTGTTTGGATGGAGTTGAGAAGAGGGTACTGGCTGTAGATAGAGGATGAGGAAAGATGAAGGTGATGACAATCAAATGGACTGACCATTTGTCTTCATTTGGGTTAAAGCTTCCGTGGTGACCAATGCGACCACACAAAGCTTGAGCAGCAAGTGGATGTCTGTGGATCGAAAACATTTCGAGGATCTAAGACTAGCATTACAGTCATGTACCGGTCAATGGGACAAGGTTTCATAAATGGGACAACACGAATATACCTGCCATCCTGCGTGTCTCAAGACATCAAAGCACTCTAAATATATCATTCTAAAGTAATTCCATGCTGCCTAGTGTTGGCGAATGGGTGTCCCATTGTTGTCACCGAAATTCGGGAATTTGGGACAGACTTTGGCGTGTGGGAATTTCCCATCAACGCGCCAATAATTGAGCGAGGAAACTGTTCACTCTTGAGACAAAGGGTTCCGCGATATGGGTGTACTAAATAGGGCCAAGGATCTACTCCATAATGCCATAAAAGTATGCTGTGTGCGTTATAAGTCTGTAGGAGAGGAATTCCCATCTCTAGGATCAAATGATTGCTGAAAATTGCAGTTATCATTTTTTTGATTTTTTTCTAGCACTCAAATCACACTCAAGTTTGCTGCATCGGATTGAGAACATGAAGAAGCATCTAAGATAAATGTCTGAGGTGGGTGCGTGGCGTATGTGTTGTAGGAAACGCGTCTGTCCCATTGAGTGATCGTGTCCCATTGACCGGTACATGACTGTACCAACAGTTCAGTTTAAACTGTGGTTTGACCGGTTCGGAACCAGACCGGGGCCAAACCGCTCAGCGGAACCAGTTTACTCCAGAACCAGTTTACTGGAACCAGTTTGAACGGTTCAAACCGAATTATTTTTATTTTTATTTTTGACGGATAAGACCTGATGTTGTGGATACCACAGGTGGCTAAGAATCTTAGCCACCTCTGGTATGGGACTTTGGCCGATGGTAATATCACAGTTCCTTGTACAGGACACTGGTGCACATAAAATAAGGTGCCCTACAAGCATTCCACCACAGGTGGCTAAGATTCTTAGCCGCCTCTGGTATGGGACTATCTGCCAGTCAAATAAGTGCCGGATGTGGATAGTGATTTTGAAATTGATGAAACCGGCAGGTGCAGATGCTGGTCATCTGCGGATGCATCTGTCTAGAAATATTTTGATTACATAACTTATGGATACACTGCTCTGAAACTGTTACCATGTGTTATGTAAGCCATCTTACAGTGTTGTACATGCCAATATACCCTCGGCAATCAGGCCAGATGCTGCTAAAACCTCTTGGAGACAAAAGACTTGCAAAAGACAATCAGATCATGGTCACAGACCATGAAAACTACTGTAAGTATATGTAATTATGCTGCCACAAAGTACTACAGGGCTTTAGCCTCACTGCCAAAAGGCCCAAAACCTGGGGTAGCACGAGTATGACTTTGGCTTTTGAACACCCTACCATACTCTACACATGCCCAGGGCCATTCTCCAAGGGTACACATAAATTTTTAAGAAAGTTATTTAAGTGGTTCAAACCGCAGCTTGACCAGTCCAAACATTTCTGAAGCCAGAACCACTTGGACCAGAACTGGTTTAGGAACCCGGTTTAGCTCAAACCACTCCAACCGAACCAAAACCGGACCGGACCGACCAATGGCAACACTATCTAAGACCAGAAGATGAGAAAATAAGGTACATGAAGGGTGTGAGAGCTTGACGCGGCTCACCTGCTGTATTTGTCGGCGTAAGGCTCTGTGAGGAGGGGTGGTAAGAGCCAGGGGAAGTTCTAGGCTGAGGGCGTTGGAAGCAACGCCACAGTGGCCTGCCCTTAAAATTTCGGGAATTCAACGTAGCTGACTCTGCTAGGAGTTTCCCCCTCGCAACGTTTAGCCTTTATTATCACCATCCCATCACTTGGATACTGAGTCGGTGTTGGAACAGTTGTATGTTGTCGATGCTGATCCTTTCTTTGGAGGGGGTGAAGATGGCGGTCTTGGAGGCCTCATCCTTGAACAAGAACAAGGGATTGTTCTTGGTGGAGAAGGTGACCAAGATCGTAATGGTGATACGGGAGCTGCTGGTTGATGACCTCCTTCTCCTCCCTCTAGGTGGCGGCCAATGTGGAAGGACTCAACGTTTCATCCTCCCACAACCCCCTATCCTCGATCTTCACTCCCAACCTTCCCTGGCTTCGCCTCACAACTACATAATCCAATTATCATCACGTTACAGTTAGTTTACTTCCTCTTTCCCTTGTTTTCTTCTTTATTTTCATCCCCTCCATCCTCGCGGTTTCGATTTCCACTTCCCGCTCTCTATATTCTAATTCCGGACTTGACGACCGACTCCCCCTCTCCGCACCACCGCAGGAAATACACGGAGCTTGGGCAACTCCTGTGTGTCTCCGTTGCGAGACTGGTGGCAAGCTGAGAGCGGGCTGACGTCTGACACTCTGATTTGGGTTGTTACCCCACGGACTCTCATTTCACTCTATAATCACATTCATGTAGTATGGGGGTTTGTATAAAAGACTCACTAGTTACATTCAAATTCATCTATTCGGATCCCTACTCTCTGTGTGTGTATTGTGGGTGCTACTGTGCGCCACTGTGTCCTCTTCCTCTCACCTTCAACCATCATTCTCAACCAGCCCCTATCCTCCACCCTCACTTCTCGCGCCTCCTTATTCTCACTTTTCCGACCGATTTGGACCGCCCCGCCCCGGAGCAATCTCCTCTGCCTTACCGATACCTCCTACTGTTCTCTGACGACAGTGGGTACCTCCTCCCATCTGGCGAACTCGAATCCCATCTGCCCCTGCTACGTCAATACCATATTCCCTCCCCTCCTCCCCAGCTCACGGGCTTTCGTCAACAAATGCGGAAGATCTGCATCACATTGTGGATGATATACTGGATGTTGATGGGAAGGTATTAGCTGACAATGGGATTTTGGCAGGGGAAAACAAAGTTTCGTAGGAGATGACGGTCCTTGGCGAGCTGTGTCACTCGACACTCTCGAACAATTCATGGATGGTCATACCAGGCGCAGCCTTCAGACAGTCAACAGGTATGTCTCAAAACATGGTGACTGGCGACTGGGAGAATGTCATACTGTATGGGTGCATTGTACACGTCTTGACCACTGATTGATAGAAAGGGCAATGGTACTCAGACAGGTACGCCTCAGAGAAAACTGGTGTGAGAGTGGAGTCAGGCTGCGCACATGAGCGGAGCTCTCTGCTGGGGTGCAAGTATGACCTGCTCTGACAAGCGGAACTTTGCTGCGAGCAGGGAAAGGGGAAGCAGTTTCGGAAAACCGCTTCCCCCTCACCTAGATAGATATACAGTGTACACAGTTAGGACACATTTGAGCAAGAATAAAAACAACAACTCACCTCATTGTAGAGCCCGGGATCGAACCAGATACATCCTCCAACGGTCACCCTCATCTTCCCTTGGATAGAGTAGGTGCAATGCCAACTTTGGTCATGCCTGAATCATGCCCACAGCCCGTGGTCTGCATAGCACTAGAAGAGTCCAGAACACAATATATTCAGCTGAAAGAAGTTGACGAGTACGCGATGAGAAGAAAGGCAAAGAAGGTTAAGAAGGAAGCACACCGCTAAGTATACAAGCAACGCATCATCATGAAATCCAAAGACAGAGAGAGGGAGAGAGATGTGTAATGGTAATCTATGTAGATTCTTCAACAGTTTCAGCGAGCAGAGGCTGAAACAAAGCAACATAATCCACAATAGATATGTCTTCCTCGAGCGGCATCTCATCATCCTTCTGCATCATCAACTGGAGCTCTTCAACCATCGGATCATATCTGAAATGGCTCGTGAAGTCAATGGGACCATCAAGCTGGTAGCTTCCCTTGAGGATTATGCAAGCCTCCATCATGCGAGGAGACAGTTGGTTCCTCAGGTCGGTCTTGGTTAGCTTTGCCGAGGAAAAGACACATTCAGAGGGTACTGAAGAACCCTGAACGGGTAGAATGTTCAAGGCAAGCTGGAATACTCGAGGCCATAGTTGAGAGTTCCACTGAACATAGAGGTGTGAGTACAATATTGACTGTAATCCGAGGAGGCGTAACTTACCTGCCAGAAGGTCAAGGAATCCATCTCAGTGACCATGTACATGTTGGCAAGATACAACATCCCTTTGTCGTGAGCAGATACTTGATTTCAAGATTGGGTGGTCTTGTCCTTCAGCGTTAAAGCGGTCCAGTCACCGTCAAAATTGTCATCAAATTGCTGCTGCGTGGAGTTCGATCCTGTCAAGGTTGTCAATGGAAGGGGAATCTTCTGAAGAATCTATATGAGAACCAAAGACAGTCCATAGGGTGAAGAGACAGCATACCTCGAGCTCTTTGAAAAAAAGTTCCATGGCTTCTTTGACATAGTTGCGGCCAGGTGAGGGGAAATCAATCTGTTGCCACGTGAGCCACTCCAGCCTGATTTTGGGATTGACGACTGCCCTTGAGGTCAGAAAACATCCAAAAACAAGACCACATAGAACTCACCCATTGCCAAGATGTATATGGGGACTGATGCCGCTTTCTTTTGATACTTCCTCAATTTGTCTATTCTGGCATCAATGATGCCTTCTCTTTTGAGTACAGGTAGAGTGATCTTGAGTTCCTCCTATATCGGTATCACTTGGGTGAAAGCTGGAAGATAGTCGCAGAGAGTGGGGGTCTTGGAGGTACTGAGGCGCTGCTGGAATGCATGGCCAACCTGTATAGCTGCGTGAGCATTTGAGTTGAGCGTCAGGATGAGCATTGAGTTGTGTAGAGCCAGCATGACGCCTAGCGCAGTGGACTACTACATTACTACAACTACTACTTACCAGGAGAGTTGAGAGAGATATAGAGGCGAGACGTAGAAGCTCAAGCACACTGTAGATTCACATAGAGAACTACCAGCTTATATACATGTGGAATGAATATAACTACCATAAAGAGATATTTAAATAGAGATTGTATATATGGAGCATATAGAACAATGGAACAGTATCAAAGTACTGTTCCGCATAGTCATAGTGCAGGAGAAGTGAACCGGGACTGATTATGATCTAGGCCGCGGATTCAACACACCCCCTCGCTAAGTGCAGCTGAAAAGCACATCTGAGCGAATCAAGTGGACGAGTAGAAATCAAGTCCAAGGTGATCTCTGAACCGTAAGAACTTCTCATGACCGAGATTCTTCGTAAACATATCTGCGGGATTGTAAACACCTTCGATGAAATACAACTCGACTTTGCCATCTTCAATACACAATCGGATATAGTGATACTGGATATCGATGTACTTGGTCCGGCGTTCTTGAACCGGATCAGAAGCAATGAATATCGAGCCTTGATTATCACCACAGATCGGAATAGGACCTAAGTCGGTTCCAAGCTCAGAGAGTAGCGATCTAATCCAGGAAGCTTGACGCCTGCAATCAGACAGTGCCATATACTCAGCCTCACTGGAAGAGAGTGCCACAGTCTTCTGGGCGTGTGATTGCCAGCAGAAGATACCACCTGCTAACTTGAAGAAATAGCCAGTGATTGAACGGCGCTTGACAGGATCAGCAGCCCAGTCCGAGTCTGTGAACGCAAAGAGACCTCCATCGGAATTACCATCGTAAGTGAGGGTATAATCCTTTGTGCCAGCAAGGTAGTGCCAGATGTAGAGAGCTTTATCGAGATGCTCCTTGGTCGGATTTGCAGAGAACTGAGAAAGCTTCGTAACAGCATAGGCAATGTCAGGACGTGTACCCAGCATAATGTACAGAAGCAATCCAATAACAGACTGGAACTTGGCGTGAATAGCTGGATTGACTGGGCCATCGTTAGGTATTGGCACATAGCCTGCAGGAAGTGGTGTAGTAGCAAACTTGGCATTCTGCATGCCAAAATGTTCAAGGACTTTGTTCAAGTAGTCCTGTTGGTCAATCAAGATCTTCTTGCCTTCGTGGCGGATGCGCATTCAAAGGAACTCTTTAGTGTCACCCAGATCTCGGCATTCCCATTGAGCCATGAACTTGGCTTTCCTCTTGTCAACAAAAGTCTTGTTAGGACCCATGAAGAGTGCATCGTCAACATATATGATTGTGTACACAACTTCACCACTCTTCTTATCTTTGCAGACAAAGAGACCGGCATCAGAAGTTAGGCGTTTGAAGCCCAATACTTCCATGGACGAGCTAAGGGTTCGCCACCATTCAAGGGCAGCTTGCTTTAGTCCATATAATGCATGGCGCAGGCGTAATACCTTGCGTTCTGAGCCCTTGACTTTGAAGCCTTCAGGTTGCTCCATGTATATCTCCTCGGCAAGATTGCCATAAAGGAAGGTGTTCTTAACATCAACAGAGGTGATGTACCAGTCTTTGAGCGCTGCAAGAGCAAGCATCATTCGAACAGTCTCAAAATGAACGGCTGGTGAGAAGATTTCGTCAAAGTCAATACCTTCGACTTGAGAGAAACCTTTGGCAACAAGCCTTGCTTTCTTACGACCGTTAGTTTTAACGTCGAAGACCCATCTATTTCTGATGGCTTTGCGTCCCTTAGGAAGGTCGCATAGTTCGAAGACCTTGCGCTTGCGAAGTGCCTCAAGTTCTTCGCGGCAAGCAGCCTTCCATTCCTTCTGTTGCGCTTCAGGCAACTTCATTATATCACGGAGTGTCCATTCTCTGATGTTAGCTAACTCAGGAATATTGGATGCTGGAAGCAAATTGTGTACTGGAACGGCATTGTTCAACAAGTAAATCACGAATCCTACTCCCCCTTCATGGGTAAGTCTTTCAACTACGCTTTCACTCCCTTTCTGCGACTCAGCGCTTCCACTTGGTTCTGGAGCAGGCAGAGGCGGAAGTGGACCAGGAATCACACCTTTTTTACCACCTTTGCCTTTCCTGGACTTCGATGAGCCAGGATGATCAATTTTATGCAACGGTGTGATGTCACAAGTGATCTTTCTCCAAGATTTCTTGTTCTTTAAGTCGCAAACAATTTGTGAGGGTTTATCCGGATTCCGCTTTTCACCGAATATACTACCAGGTTGCGTAGTACCCGTCCGAAGCCTCGAAGATCGATGTGGACCTTCAGCCACTGGTTGAGGTGGAGGTGCAGGGACGTCGGCTTCACCTGTAGGCGACGGAGGACCAGATGAAGGTAATGGTTGTTCCTCAGCCTGTTTAGGGCTACCTGCAGGTTCGTCAACCGGAGGCTCTGGTCTCTTTTGAAGGTTTCGGGAGCGACTTCTGAGATTTCGGGACGGAGCATCGTCACTACTATCATCAGTGTCATTGTCTTCCAAAGGAATGTTGGGATTTTCAGCCAAAGTAAAACGTTCACCTTCCACTGGTGTTACGCCACGAGTTTTTGCATCAGGACATCTGGGATACAGAGTCTCATCAAATAGTGCAGTAGTACCTTTGAAGATAGAGTTGTTGCTTTGCATGAAGAGGAATCCTTTCATCCCTTCCTCATAACCGATGAAGGTCATCACCTCAGAGTGAGGAGCAAGCTTATTGGTACGTTTGTCATCAGGTATGAAGACATAGGCTGCACAACCCATAACTTGAAAGTGTGAAACATCCGGCGCCTTTCCGTACAGCATCTCAAACGGAGTTTTCCAACCTAAACGTTGCACGGGAGTGCGATTGTAGAGGTGGACGGCGTGTTGGTGACAAAATTCCCACCAGGACTGAGGCATACAAGTTTCAAATTGAAGAGCCTGAGCCTTCTCAGTGACTGTCCTGTTGAATCGTTCAGCGTGACCATTCTGTTGAGGAATGTATGGCACGCTCTGCACAACTGCGATCCCATGCTCTTTGAGTAAAGCATCAAATTCGTCGCCTTTGTATTCTCCCCCTTCATCCGACATCCATTGCTTAATAGTAGTGTCAAACTGTGTTTTCACCATAGCAATGAAGTGCCTAAGCGCTTCAAGAGCATTGGATTTTTGACGTAGGAGAGTAGACCATGCATGTGAAGTGCAGTCATCAACAAAGGAGATGTAGTACTTGTACCGGTGATGTGATTCAACCAGAAACTGCTTAAGATCTGAATGAATGAGGTCAAACGGCTTTGCAGCTTGAGACTTAGAGTTGGGGAACAATTTCTCATGCATCTTGCCTTCAGCACAACCTCGACATAGAGGAGTTTTTTGTGTGCGCATCTTAAGGTCAAGTGGGAAATTCTGTGTATGTTTCCGAGCTTTATTCAGGGCTTTATCCAAAGGATGTCTGAAACGCCTGTGCTCAATATTGTAGTCAACGTTGTAAACGATAGACTTGGCCAATAAACTCTCAGCAGAAGCTTTCTGCGAGTAGACCCAATAAATGGTTTGACCAGGCATATGAGGATAGCAAACAAGCGGTTGATTTCGCTGTGATGAGTAGAAGGCTAACTTTTTCGCGTTTCCACAAATAGAAAGTCCATCTTGAAGGAACTCACCCAAGGATAGTAGTCGTATATCCAACTGAGGTATGTAATAGACAGGATAGAGACGCAAAATACGCTCTGACATTTTCCTGTCTTGTCCTTCAACACTATGTTTGATAAAGACAGTCCCTTTACCCTTTATTTGTATTGGGTTGTTCTTATCGGCAGTATTAACCATTGAACCATTATCGAGGGGCTGATAATCAGCAAAGTCATTTATATCATGAGTAAAGTGCAATGAAGCACCGGAATCTAGTAGCCAGCCCTGTGTGTTACTGGACTTCTTTCCCTTGCACTGAGTACAGCCAACAAAATGATTGTTCAACACATAAGTATAATGTACTAGTGACTCCAGGTCACTACCACAACTACGAAAGCGGCTACTGATAGAAACTAATCAAGAGCAACACTGTGAAGTGGTATCAGTGTTGGGTAACAGATCAAGATAAGGGACTAACGGGTCATCGTAGAAAGATCCAAGAGAGACATTGTCCGGAACGTCCTCTTCTACCCCTGCAGCTTCGGCAATGTCATTGTCAACATCATCACTGAATAGAGAGGTTAGCTCATTATCATCTCCCATGTCTACATCCTCATCAACTTCATCAGGACCAACGCTACGAGAACGTTTAGAAGAAGAAGAAGAGCTGTATCCGGGACCGTCATCATCCTCCAAAGTACGCTTCGACGGGGACGCGATAGCGCCAATCCGTTCCTGGAGGGAAGCGCAGGCCTTGCTCGCCAGTTGGTCTGTGCGGCGGGCTTTGGCCGCCATGACATCCTCGAGCGGTTTGAGGTACCGCGCCATCTTGGGAACACCAATTCTGTCAGCAAGTGAGCGAGATTCACAGACATCTTCAAAGACTGACTCCAAAGGTTTGAAACCTGTGAACTTCTGCATGTTGGCAGGGTTCTTCTTCTTTGCTGGAGGAGGAGGGGCGAGAGTGCTGTCACACGATTTGTCCTAGAAACCTTTGAAGGTCGCAGGCAGAGGTGATCCCCTAGCACAGCTAGAGGGAAGGCGTGATGCAGCCTTGAAGTTGAGATCAGGATAGGTCTCGTCCCAAGTGCTCGGAGGGCGATAACTGGCCCACAAGTTGTCGGGCTCGGTAGCGATCTCAGCATGAAGGGACTGCTCGATTGCATTCAATGCAACCCGATTCTTACGCTTTGTGACAGAGGAGAAGGGTGGAGTGATGGTACTTGCCACGGAGGCGAAGTGAGAATGACCATGAGGGCGGTTGCCACCGCGATTGCCACCATGCGTGCCTCGTTGCTGCTGCTGCTTCTTCTTCTTACCCTTATCTTGGTTCGAAGGAGGAGCACGCTGCTGCTGCCCACGCTGTTGTTGACGCTGTGGAAGACGAGGGTGCTGCTGCTGCTGGAACGAGGGAGCATTGGTCCCACCGCGTTTGACTGCAGTGAGCCGACCGGCGAACTGAGGGTTCAACCGCTCATATTCAATCATGATAGCGTCCTGGACGGGGTCGAGGGTAAGGGCTGGCTTCCTGCCAGGGTTGGCATCTTTTCGCTCTTGGTCGGTCTCGGATCATCCTCATGATAGAAGTCGTGGAGACACTTGGAAGCAGCAGCTTCCCAGACTTTTGGAATGACCTGCACGAGGATGAGAGCTTTGACAAGCTCAGGAATGTTGACATCGACAGCATCAAGACGCTGGAAGTAGGTGCGGAGTTTAGCAATGGAGCCGAGGGGATTGTTCTGATCGATGGTGAAGGTAGCGGCTTTAAGGAAATCCCCATAGATGTTGGAGAGGGTAGGCCTGCCGTAGGCTTCTTTGAGATAGTCCCAGGCATCAGCCGCTGTCATGTCTTTGATAGGAATGTACGTCTCACATGTCATGGTGAGCTGCATATATCCCTTCAACATGTTGCTATCCTTCTTCCAAGGAGCACGCTTGGCATTCCACTCAGCTATTTCCGACTTGGTAGGAGGGGTGGTTACATCGCGAGTAGCGGCCTGAGGGCCAGAACCAACAGTCTTGGTGGTGACAGTGTCCTCAGGAGGAGGAATGTCCTTGTCTTCACCAGTCAGGTTTTCCCAGAGGCCTTCAGCCTTGGAGACACCTTCCATCGCAGGCTCATAGACCTGTAGGAAGTCACGGCCGTTGAAGAGGTTCTTTCCAAAGTATTTCTGGAGATTGAGCATATTGATCGAAAGGTTTGGGTTTGGATCTGTGAAAGGACAGCATGAGCATGCGTCTAATCAAAACACAGGGTAAGCAGCCATGAAGGGCACTATGCTCAATGATGAGCACTGGATCCGTAAGATCCGATGTCGTTGAAGGACGATACATCAATGCCATAGATTGAGCACTCAATGAAGAGGTCGATGGCATGTACAGGCATAGCCTAGTTAGCCATAGACAGCTGCCTGTGAGGGCGCTTGTCATCGACTAGCAAAAGCAGCCACAAGGGCGCTCGTTGTTGACAGCAGCCATAACGGCGCTCGTCAATGTAGTAGGGCTAACCGGGGCCCATAACCTGTAGAGCCGGCACGACGCCTAGCGCAGTGGACTACTACATTACTACAACTACTACTTACCAGGAGAGTTGAGAGAGATATAGAGGCGAGACGTAGAAGCTCAAGCACACTGTAGATTCACGTAGAGAACTACCAGCTTATATACATGTGGAATGAATATAACTACCATAAAGAGATATTTAAATAGAGATTGTATATATGGAGCATATAGAACAATGGAACAATATCAAAGTACTGTTCCGCATAGTCATAGTGCAGGAGAAGTGAACCGGGACTGATTATGATCTAGGCTGCGGATTCAACAAGTTGTACCTTAAGAACAGCAATGAGGTCATCGATGGCTTTCCATTCTGGGAGAAGGATTCTCTGGATGTCCTTATCGCCTTCATGAGCATCCACAAAGGCATCTTGAGCCTGAGAGGAATATGAGTCAGACAGGATTGAACCGTTTGACATAGGCACGGCAACATACCCTTCTAAGTTTCTTGAGTCTAGCCAACATTAAGAGCATGAAGCACCATCGATTGGATACGTTGTGGAGGAGCTGAAGGATATCATTATAGTGGTGTGACACCAAAGCTTTGAATTCGGCCCGCCAGGCAGAAGATGACCGAACCTACGACGAGGTTAATAGACCATATTACAGATGTACAAAAGGACACATACCTTGCAAACCAAGATTCGGCAATGTGAACTCCTCAATCTCCCAATTATTCTCAGTGTATGCCAGAGCTAACTGAACAGAGTTGGCAGCCTCGATCACGGCAGTGTTGGCAAGATGTAGGATGTGAGGCCAACACCTGTCAGACAGGTAGCGTTCAGTGGGTCTCGTTAATTCAAACGGGATGGGGAAAGAATCACCTAACACAGCGATGCTTTGCATTGAAAGGTATCCTCTTCTTCAAAAACAACACTTCCAATTCTTTCATCATTGTACCATTGTTGGAGGTGTTATCAACAGTGATATGACCGACCTACAAACACATCAGAAATGCCTACGCAGAATCAGGTGAAGCTCACCTTTCTGACTAGTCCAAGGCGCTCGAGGATGTTATAGAAAGCCTTAGCTAGATGCTCGCCAGTATGCGCCACAGGGAGGCCGTAAAATCTTATCATGGCTACTCTCAGGCAGAGGACAGTAGGCAGCTGAGGTACGGGAGGCTGGGAAGGGTCAGCTGGTGGAAGAGCCTTTGATTCAGCTAGCTCGACCCAATGAGCCGTGACTGCAATGAAAGGAAAGACCGTTGAGTCAGTCCAGCCGTCCGTAGTGAAGGAGACATCCCCAAGTGCAACCTGATTCGAATGTCAGCGAATGATGGAAAAAGTTTGTGGTAGCACTTACCTGGAACTGGCGCTTGAGCTGGTGCATGATCCACACCCACTCTTTGGTGACCATCTTCTGGAGACTGGTACAGTGAGGTATATCTTTCTCCTCCATGGCGTCACGTAGAAGGAGAAGAAGTCAACGAAAGGCTTTGCTGTCTACAATTCTCAGTGGCTGGATAATTGTCCATTAGCTCAACGTATTGCAAGTCAATTGGAGAACAAAGAACAATGACTGACCAGATCCTCATGAACGACAAGGTCGACAAGGAATTGATGGAACAACTGAGTCATGAACAACTTGCAAGGTTCCTTTGTCAGGGGCATGTTGTGTGCCACTCACCATTCCTCAGCCTTCTGTGAGTAGTCGCTTGATCCAATTACGATCCTTCCCGATCACATGTGGTAATTCAAGAATAGTGTTTTTGGACAGTAGTGGTTGATGTCTTCGCCGCAAAAGTAACTGGAGGGACTTGAGCTCCTGGATTCCTGTTTCTGATAGTAAAACTTTAAGCTGGAGCTGAGAAATACCGGAGGATACTCACATGCAAAATAGGCAGGTTTGGCTGGCAAAAAAGTGGATGATGGGCAATGCCCTGCAGTCTGGGCATTGCAAACGAATCGTCCGGGACATTTTCTACTTCTTCACTGAAATCTTCAAGAGTGTTATCATCTTGATGAACTGGGTTGATGGAATGAGTCAGCGTGTCTATTGGATATGCAGCCGATACACTCACCGACAGATTGGTAGGCCCGTGTAGCCTTGGGTGTGAGGAATGCTTTGGGGGGCCCCGCTGACATGATATGTTAGTTTACACGTGCAGACCCTAGAATGCAGGAGACTTACCAGGCTTCTTGGACTTTCATGAGGGTCCATCGATACCCACAATTGTTTGGGGGTAACGACTCTTTGCAGGGGAAGGCATCCGCGATGTCCTGCAGGGACAGGGCTCTGAATTGATGGTTATCAGCACATATCGGAGTGTGTACTAGAAGATAGTCTTACCATCTTCCTGATACGCAAAGATGTGCTGGACTCCTTCTGGGGCCGGATCCTCCTCTTCTGAATCCCTCAGATTGATGATTTCCTCCCCGTTTTTACTAGCGTCGGCTTCATTGGAGTCTGATGACTCTTCGAGTGCTGATGAATCTTCAAATGGAGTCAACGGAGAACCAAACACATCCTCAGCAAATCTGACACCTTGAGCATCAGGAGGCAAGGACAGCAACTCCCAGTTGTTAAAGGAGTGCTGAGCTAGTGGATGGGGTGGATGAGGCAGATGAGGCGGATGGGGCTTGTTTTTGTAATAAGCAATTAAACCGTGCGGGTCATCCCGAGCTGCAGGCAAAAGAAACACAATGTCAGTAGCTCATTGTGACTTATCGCAAACGATGGCTCACAGTACAATTCATAGGATGTGTCATCTGTATTTGCAACAGGCATGGACTGGTACTGACCAAACGAACTCTCAGCTGATGAAGTCTGTCAGTGCATAGAACAGTCGACAGTGAAGTGAATGTGTACCCTGAGGCTGGAAAGGGTTTCCAAAAGGATCCTGAAGTTCGGCCCTTGAAGCTATATGGCTAGGTTGGTGGTATTCTGGGTAACCCGATGTAGCACCTGCTAATAAAAGCAGCCTCCAAACCATAATTTTAAGTGAATTTGCGCTTAATAAGTGTGAATTAGAACACTAGGGACACAAGTACTAGCATAAGTCCCGAACGGCTAGTAATAGGCTCAGACCGGTGTATAAGGTGCTTCGGAAGTACGAACACCTACTTCTCTGAAAACTGTAGGGGAATAGC